>WOVY01006970.1:0-53240 GCA_013436015.1 Rhipicephalus annulatus
CCTTCTAGTTACTTCAATCTCGTGGTTAGGCTCTGCGGTTATTACCTGCCCTAAGTAGACATAGTCTTTTACAACTTCAAGTGCACTATTACCTATCGCAAAGCGCTGCTCCTTTCCGAGGTTGTTGTACATTACTTTCGTTTTATGCAGAATAATTTTAAGACCCACCTTTCTGCTCTCCTTGTCTAACTCCGTAATCGTGAGTTGCAATTCGTCCCCTGAGTTACTCAGCAATGCAATGTCATCGGCGAAGCGCAGGTTACTGAGGGTACTCTCCATTAACTCTTATCCCTAACTGTTCCCTTCTAGGCTTCTGAAAATGTCCTGTAAGCACGCAGTGAATAGCATTGGGGAGATTGTGTCCCCCTGCCTTACACCCTTCTTTATTGGTATTCTGTTGCTTTCTTTATGAAGCACTATGGTAGCAGTTGATCCCCTGTAGATTTCTTCCAGAATGTTTATATATATTTCATCTACGCCCTGATTCCGCAGTGTCTGCATGACGGCTGATATTTCTACTGAATCAAACGCCTTCTCGTTATCTATGAAGGCTATGTATAGTGGTTGGTTATATTCTGATCATTTCTCTATTACCTGACTGATAGTATGAATGTGGTCAATTGTTGAGTAGCCTGTTCTAAATCCTGCTTGTTCCTTTGGTTGATTGAATTCTAATGTTTTTTTACTCTTCTAGCAATTACCTTTGTAAATAGCTTGTATACTACAGAGAGCAAGCTGATCGGCCTATAATTCTTCAAGTCCTTGTCATCTCCTTTCTTATGTATTAAGATGATGTTAGCGTTCTTCCAAGACACTGGTACTTTTCCCGTCAGGAGACACCTCGTAAATAGAGTGGCTAGTTTTTTCTAACACAATCTGTCCTCCATCTTTCAGCAGATCTGATGTTACCCGATCCTCACCAGCAGCTTTGCCTCTGTGCATGCTCTCCAAAGCTTTTCTGACTTCTTCTATCATTACCGTAGGGGTGTCGTCTGGGTTACTGCTAGTTCTTATAGTATTAAGGTCGTGGTTTGTCCTCGGCTACTGTACAGATCTCTGTAAAACTCCTCCGTTATTTTAACTATGCTATCCATATTGGTAGTATTTTGCCTTCTTTGTCCCTTAGTGCATACATCCGCCTTTTGCCTATCCCAAGTTTGCTCTTCACTGCTTTGACGCTTCCTCCGTTTTTCAGAGCGTGCTCAATTCTCTCCATGTTATACCTTCTTACATCGCATACTTTACGTCTATTAATCAACTTCGAAAGCCTCTGCCAGTTCTATTTTGTCTGTTGTACTTGACACTTTCATGATTTGACGCTTCTTAATTAGGTTCTTCGTTTCCTGGGAAAGCTTGCCGGTGTCCTGTCTAGCTACCCTGCCTCCAACTTCCACTGCACACTCCGTGATGATATAGCGTTACGTCAAGAAAAAACATCTTATTGTGCTAACAAGAATGAACAAATTTTCTGCTTCTGAAGCTACAATATACCTGCAAGTAATAGATGGGGCCTTGAATGCTGAGGCGGCTGGGTTTTCTGCAGATGCAGCCTCTGCACGCAGTAGTTAGCCTGGAAACGCAGCAGAATCTAGCCCTGCAAAAAATATTCAGTCGTACTTATCAGGGTGTTGCTACAAAATTTCCTTCCTTCTACAATTCATTAAGCAGATGTAAGCACAGTAAATTTATTATGAAGACTCAATTGTTTCAGGAATATTCTCTCAATGCCCAATAACACAACAGTTTTCTTCTCTTTAAAGCGCCCCAAAACCATCTCAAATAATTGCCCAGGAGGAGAGACGAGCCGATGAACGAAAGAAAGAGCGAAAGGAGAAGGGGCTTCTTTTAACGCAATAGCATTATAAAAGTCGTTTCGCGGAAATCCCACTGTCAGGGTCGTTGGCTGTGAGCGAAAAATCACCCGTGACTAAAAATTAGCAGTAAGCTGCAAATAAAATTAATAATAAAAAACTTCGATGTGAGTGAGAATCAAACTTGGGCCACCTGGGTGGAACGCAGGAGTCCTACCACAAAGCCATGGCGATTCTTGAAACTGTTTCAGAAAAGTACACTATATAATTTTCCTGTGGTAGATAAAGTCTAATATTGGCTCCTTCAGTGGCTGGTAGGCTCATTGTTGTGGTTGTTCAATGAAGTTTCTTGCGCGGTGCCATGTGCTGAGAAAGCTGGGATTTGCCGCTTAAAAAACACTTTGCTTTCTTTTAGCAATCAGCATCACAAGATGTAAAAACACTCTGGCAAAGCCACTGCCAACATTCTTTGCCAGGTTAGATTCACTCCTAGATTTCACTAAGGAGAAAATCTGCCACTGCACGAGCTCCCCAAAAGAATTTTTATTAGCGTTATTTTGAGGGTAAATTGAACTTCTCATTGAAAACATTTCTGTTCATTACATTCTCTTGCCTTAAAGGGTACCTGTGACACTCCTTGAGCACGGTCAGAAATGCGGCCGATAGACAGTTGAGGCTCCTGAGAACACATGAGCCGAACATTATAGTGAAATACACAGCCTGGAATTCACAATGAACTGTCAAAGCCAGCTAGAAATAGCTTATCTTTCAAAAAATGATGCCATAATTCAAAATAACCATGTCATTGACACAAAGTTCATGGCTACTGGTTGAATAGAGCATCATGAGCTGCATAGTTACCGCTGCCAGCACGAGATGCCGTGACTTGCCCGCCTGTGCGCTTGCTTTCACACGAAGTCGCCCGTGCATTTGAAGAAACAAAAAGGGAAACAAATTGTCTGAGGTTGCACGCTGATGAATGAGCCTCCAGCCTTTTTGCTATCTACCCCCGTGTAGCTTTTAGTGCACTCACTAGTGCCAAAGAAAAGAGACAGCACTGAAAGCATACAGCAATTCTCCAACTCTCTTCGTACTCGATGGATTTTAAAAAATTTTGCGGCAGTTGATTTGTAAGGCAATAAACTTCTTTGTGGACCTTACCCAATGACTACTTGCAAAAGTGCAGCAAGACCCTTCTAAAGGCTAATAATATTGTTACGTGAGTAACGAGACAAAGTATTGCGAATATATTCGAAAAATATATTTGCAAGAGCGGTTGCAGCACTGGCCAGTTTGGCTCCGAGCTCGAGCAGCCAGCGACCCTCATCTTCTTCGTCGGGCGCACACGCGCATTCGCACTATGCTTTGTGGCAGCCTACAGGTAGCATAACCCCCGTCGGCAAAGGCGCCGTCTCGGCGCATCTAGATGTCAAGATCATTGGGCGAGTGGTACTGCTTCAGGCGTGCGACGTGTACGATGTCGCTGGCCCTAGGGGTGGATGAAGACGGCGAGGCAGCAGGAGTGATTTCATAAGTGACGGGAGTCACCTCACGAAGCACTCTGTATGGCCCTGTGTACCGAGAGAGCAGCTTGTCAGACAGGCCAACGTGCCTGGTCGGAGACCACAGCAGAACCAACGAACCGGGCGAAAAGTGCACATCGCGGTGTCGTTGGTCGTACCGACGCCGTTGGTTTGCTTGGGAGGTCAGAAGGCGAGCACGAGCGGTTTCGCGTGCGTGGGCGGCCCGGCTGATGGCGTCCAGAGCATATTGTGATGTTGGAGCTGCTGAAAACGGAATCGTCGTATCGAGGGGTAATGTGGGTTCGCGGCCGAACAGCAAGAAAAAAGGGGAGTAACCAGCCGTGTCGTGGCGCGAAGAATTGTAGGCAAATGTCACGTATGGTAAAGCGATGTCCCAGTCAGAGTGATCTGAGGAAACGTACTTTGCAAGCATGTCAGTTAGGGTTCGGTTCAGGCGTTCTGTGAGGCCATTTGTTTGCGGATGGTACGACGTAGTGAGCTTGTGGCGTGTTTCACAAGAGCGTAGGATGTCCGCTATGACTTTCGATAGAAATGTGCGGCCTCGGTCCGTGAGCAGCTGGCGTGGAGCACCATGTTGCAAGATCACGTCGTGTAGAAGAAAATCGGCGACGTCAGTGGCGCAACTTGTTGGAAGGGCGCGTGTGATTGCGTAGCGTGTGGCGTAGTCTGTGGCCACAGCTATCCACCTGTTGCCAGCAGAAGACAGAGGAAAAGGGCCGAGTAAGTCCAAGCCGACGCGAAAGAAAGGTTCAGTAGAAATATCGAGTGGTTGAAGGCGCCCAGCCGGAAGCGTCGATGGTGTTTTGCGGCGCTGACATTCCTCACACGCCGCGACGTATCTTCTGACGGACCGTGCCAGACCTGGCCAATAGAAGCGACGGCGAATCCGGTCGTATGTGCGGGACACACCCAGGTGACCGGCAGTAGGAACGTCATGAAGTTCGTGGAGTACAGCCAAGCGGAGGTGTTTGGGTATGGCAAGCAGCAGAGATGGGCCGTCTGGATGGAAGTTATGCCGGTATAATGTGCCATTCTGGAGTACGAACGAGCGATAGGATCGGTTCGATGGGGAGGAGTCGAGGCGCTCAATGATAGCTCGTAGGGCTGCATCACGGCGTTGCTCGTCGGCTATGTGGTTCAGTTGAGAAACGGAGCACACGCAGGCGTCGTTGTCAGGTATGGTGGCCGATGGGCCAACTGGATAGCGAGAAAGGCAATCGGCGTCCTGGTGCAGGCGTCCAGACTTGTATATCACAGCAAAGGTGTATTCTTGCAGTCGCAGAGCCCAGCGACCAAGTCGACCTGTAGGATCTCTTAAGGATGAAAGCCAGCAGAGCGCGTGGTGGTCGGTGACGACGGAGAAGTGAGTGCCATATAAATATGGACGGAATTTTGAGACCGCCCAGACAAGAGCAAGGCATTCTCGCTCCGTGATCGAATAGTTACGCTCTGCAGGTGTAAGGAGGCGGCTAGCATACGCGATAACGCGGTCGTGTCCCTGTTGGCGTTGGGCGAGAACGGCTCCGATACCGTGACCACTGGCATCAGTTCGGACCTCAGTTCGGGCAGATGGGTCAAAGTGGGCCAGGATAGGGGGCGTCGTCAAAAGTGTTATGAGGTGAGAGAAGGCGGCAGCTTGAGTGGACCCCCACGAAAATGGAACGCCTTTCTTCAAAAGATCGGTAAGTGGTTGGGCGATTGCCGCAAAATCTTTCACGAACCGCCTAAAGTAGGAACAAAGTCCTACAAAGCTCCGGACATCTTTGGCGGATTGGGGTACTGGGAAACTCTTGACGGCACGAATTTTCTCAGGGTCCGGTCTCACACCAGACGCATCGACAAGGTGGCCCAGCACGGTAATCTGTCGGCGGCCGAAGTGACACTTCGAGGAGTTCAACTGGAGGCCAGCTTTGCGGAAGACGTCGAGAATGGCCGACAGACGCTCAAGGTGGGTCTCAAATGTAGGTGCAAATACGAGGACGTCGTCTAGGTAACACAGGCATGTTGACCATTTGAACCCGTGTAGCAGAGAGTCCATCATACGTTCGAACGTGGCGGGGGCATTGCATAGACCGAAGGGCATAACCTTGAATTGGTATAGGCCATCTGGAGTGATGAAGGCGGTCTTTTCTTGGTCTTTCTCGTCTACGGCAATCTGCCAATAACCAGAACGAAGGTCGATGGATGAAAAGTAGCGTGCGCCGTGGAGACAATCGAGGGCGTCATCAATACGTGGTAAAGGATACACGTCCTTTTTGGTGATTCGATTTAGATGCCGGTAATCGATGCAAAAACGCCATGTGTTGTCCTTCTTTTTAACCAGGACGACGGGTGACGCCCATGGGCTTGATGAGGGCTCAATAATGCCTTTAGTTAACATCTTATTCACTTCAGCTTGAATAATCTGGCGCTCCGACGCGGACACGCGATACGGTCGACGGTGAATGGGAGCAGCATCACCTGTGTTGATGTTGGCCGAGTGGTCGGTCGTCAAGGTCGAAGATGTCACGGTAGGAAGCTAGAAGGCGTGCGAGAGCGGCTGATTGCGCTGGGGGAAGGTCAGGGTCGATCATGGGACGTATTGACATGTCGAGGCATGTGGCATCGAGTGGGCGACAAGAAAAATTGGTGCATGCGTCGGCTGCGAAAGTGGTGACGTGATCATCGGCTAAGGACCGCAACGTGGCGATTAGGATGCCTTCAGGGAGGACTTGCTTTGTGAAGCCGAAATTTATGACGGGTAGACGGGTCCGGTTGGAGGCTACAGTTACGATGCAGTGAGGGACTGTGACGTCACGTGCCAGTAGGACATCAGGAATCGGCGTGACGATGTAATTCCCATCCAATACGGGTGAGGTCGTGGCGAATTCGGTGAATGTGAGGGCTTTAGGCGGTAAGCGGAGGAAATCTGTGGCAGAAAGGCCGTGTTGAGGTTCAGGGTGAATATCCGGCTGAAGAGGAAGGTCTAAGCAAAGAGTACCAGCGGAACAGTCTATCAGAGCAGAATGGGTCGACAGGAAGTCCATCCCTAAGATGAGGTCATGAGGACAGTTCTGGAGCACCGTGAATAGAACAGGAATGTAACGGTCGGCGATGCTTATGCGAGCCGTACACATGCCAATGACAGGAACAGTGCCGCCATCGGCCACACGTACAGCTTCGGTAGCAGGAGGCGTGAGTACTTTTCTTAAGCGGCGACAAAGATGAACGCTGATTATGGACACATGAGCGCCAGTATCGACTAGTGCCGACAGAGAAATACCGTCCACGTGTACATCGACAAGATTTTTGTTCGTATGAAGCGTCAATGGAGGGTTTGGTTCAGACAGGGATGATGCAGCACTACCTCCAGGGGCTGCACTGTCTAGTTTTCCGTCGGGTACGATGAAAAGTTAGGCGGCGAGTGATGGCGGCGTGGCTGGGGCGACGGGGAACGACGGCGTTGAGGGGGACGGAGAACGAGCAGGAAGGCGGCTGTTAGACGTGTCGAAAGCAGGGGCGGTACGGCTGGACGAATACCGGCGAAGATCTTCATATGGGCTATAAGGTGCGAAAAACTGGCTCCTATGTGGCGGCGTCCAGGAGGCACGGCAGTAGCGGGAGACATGTCCAACGCGGTGGCACCGGAAGCAGATCGGTTTGTCGTCAGGAGTTCGCCATTCCGCCGGGTTGCGAGATCGTGGAGCAACAAATGGGTCACGTCGAGGTGCATTAATGGGAATTGGTCTGGAGGAGGGGCGAGAGATGGGGCAAGCATCAGGGAACCCGCGGTTGGCGAATTCTTGTCGTACGACCGCCTGAATAACGGAGATCGCGGGGGTTGTCGGTATCGTATGTTCGAAAGAAGTGGGCTGAAGCGGCGCTGGACTTGCTGCTTCAAGTTCCCGTCGAACGATACGCGTTACACTCTGCTCAAAGGGCGGTTGTGACGGTAGAATCGGAGCAGGTGGACGTAGCCGCCGTGTTTGGCAACCGAGAAAAAGGAGGGCGCACCCGACGGCTTTTTGCTGTTTCGAAACGGCGGCATTCTTGAATTACACGGTCGATGGTCGAGACGTTAGTGTACACCAGCAAATTGAAGGCGTCGTCCGCGATCCCCTTCAAAACGTGTCCAACCTTTTCAGCCTCAGACATCGCCTCGTCCACTTTTCGGCAAAGAGCGAGAACTTCTTGGATGTATGACACATACGATTCAGTTGGCGACTGGACACGGGTAGCCAGCTCCTGTCGTGCAGCTGCGTGGCGACCGGTCGGGTCCCCAAAGATGTCACGTAGCTTCTCCTTGAACGTGTCCCAGCTGGTGAGTTCGGACTCATTTGTCTCGTACCAGACACGCGGGGTTCCGTCCAAGTAGAAGAGAACATTAGCGAGCATCATGGTAGGGTCCCAGCGGTGAGTTTGACTGACCCGTTCATAAAGGCGAAGCCATTTGTCGACGTCGAGGCCAGGTTGCGCAGAAAATGTCCCGGGATCACGGGGTGTTTGGACGGCGACAAAGGTTGTCGGAGAAGCCGCAGATGGTGAAGCGGACGCGTTGTCACTGAAAGCCATGGCGGGAAGCTGGAGGATGCGGCCACTGCGGAGCTGCGTGGTGAGGACGGGGATCGTTCCACCTCCACCAAATATGTTACGTGAGTAACGAGACAAAGTATTGCGAATATATTCGAAAAATATATTTGCAAGAGCGGTTGCAGCACTGGCCAGTTTGGCTCCGAGCTCGAGCAGCCAGCGACCCTCATCTTCTTCGTCGGGCGCACACGCGCATTCGCACTATGCTTTGTGGCAGCCTACAGGTAGCAATATTATGAAAGGATTTGATCACACTGTATTTTACGAAACACCACGTTAGAATACATCACGTTAGAAGAATTAGGATGAAATCCTTATGTTATCACTCAATGAAAGCGCTTTGCACTAGGTACTTGAACTTTCATACCTGTAAATAACTGCTGTGAAAATGACGGCCTGTGCTGAGGGACTTGCACAGAATGAAGGGCATTTGTATGGTCACCATGCATTGGCGACTATGTGGCCTCTGACCTTGTCGCTGGGGGGGATTTTTCCTTTACCTTGCCACAACTGCATGTGGCCGTTTGCTCAGCCCGCATACCTAGGAAAGCACAGCGATTGTATGGCTATAAACAATCCATTGCAAAATTTCAATTCTAGAGTTGACGTAAATAGTCAATAAACAGTTTCTTTTTTTTCCTTGGTCAATCACTCATACTTCTGTGTACGCTGGGCTCTATAGTGTTGTTGCTACTCCTAGTTTGGCTCTACAAACACGTTATGGTGACACATTCTTAGGGGTCTTATAAGGCCACATTTTCTGACCTAAAATGTTGTCATTTCTGTTATCTATTAGAATACTTTTTGACTCCTTTGTATATACACCATGCACTCAAATGAACTCTTGCATTATTCTTCCAGTCTTTTGCATATTAAACTTTTTTCCTATGTCAAATTAGTCTTGCTTTGATAACGTTACAGTCATTTCATTCCCTCACATATTTAAACTTGTGCCAAAGGCTCTTCCGTCACCCATGATCCTCGCTGAGGTCTACGATCGAACCATCAAAAGTGTACCAATGAGTCAGAAGCTTCTCGCGGAAGTGTTTATTTTGTTCTTAGGCCAGAAGTTCTGCACTATTGCTGAATTATGGAGTATCAATTAGCTCGAACTTATACGATGTTCAAGTGGACGCCGATAAGTAAACAACTTGCTAAATGACAGCTGTAGAACAGTGTGCCTTGTTATTTCCCACTAAATTTGCAGATAATTACTAAACACTCACCACGGTGTACGCACACTACAGTTTGGCTGGTAAACTGAAATTGACATTATTTCGATTGTTTGTTTCAAACTTCTCACTCAAATCAGAAAATCTTTTTTCTTGGATAATTTTGGTAGATTTACAAAACTGTAACCCGCGTGCTTGTGAAAGGTGGTGCAGGAGCTCTTCCTGCAGCTTCATATTAAAGGATCGCAGCTTCAGATTTTCTTCTGTCAGCAAAGCTAGCTCCTTCCAGAGCTCAGATGGCTCTTCCTCGGTCATTTCCTAAAGTATTTGTCTAGAAACCATTTGCTTGGCCACCTGTCTATTTTTTTCGGTTACTGGACCTGAAAAATGACATTAGTGATGCTCTACTTTTTTTTACCAATATCAATAATTTTTCATGTTACTGAATGTGTCATAAGCATATTTTGTCATATTCGCAGTTGTCTGCAGTTTTCCGGAAAGAAACACACTGACTGAAACATTACATTTGACGCCGGACAATGTGAATTAAAAAAAACAAGTGGCATGACATGGCACATGCAGAAGATTTGAGTTCCCGGATCATTACTGCCTCACTGCAGGCTTCATAATATCCTGAACAATTCTTTTTCATCATAAGTGCGAGGAAAACGATCAAAACACGCACACTACGCTAATTGGCATGCGACACGAATTTTAACACGGCACTGTCACTGAGACACATGTGCCCTGCGACGGCGAACGAAAGACAGGAACTGACATCACTTTCAATTATTCATAGCACAGCATGCAGTCTGCAGTTCACAATCACTTCACAAAGCCAGGCAGAAATTGTTCTTCTCCCTGCAAATACTGCCATAACCCAAAATGATGGCACCACAGACCCCAAGTACACAACTTCTGACTTAAGCGTCAGTTATCATAATGTAATATGTCGTTCAATTTTGACGTGTCATTTGTTCACGCTTTCTTAGGAAAATGTAACTGCACCAACCAGCTTGATTCCACCTATTTTTAAAATTAATACACCTCGAAGTCGAAACACAAGGCTAACTGTGCTGGTAGAATCATACCGACTTCTAAATGACGCAGAGCTGAAATGGCACAACTAAGTTACAAGCACAAGCTAATCGGAGACAAGAGACACCCAACACATGAATCACTATTCTACCATGGCCATGTGCGCCGTAGCATTAGAATCAGGCAAAAAATTCCAACATGTTCAACCACTTGTAAAGCACCAATACCTTGTCATCACCATGGTCGGCTGGGGCTGCGGTAGCACCTTTGCTGATATGACGACTCCTGACTTCCTTCAGGCAGTCGTCCATTTCCTCTTTGCAAGCTAAATATACATTTAAAAAAGTGAACTGTAACACGCTTCATTGACTTTGTCACGGCAACGAGTACTATGGCGTTTAGAGACGATTTATAGAACCCAAATAAATATTCGCTGTTATTTCTCTACGCACGGTGCATGCAGTGTGAACAATGCATGGCAGAGGAACTTGGTGTATCTCTCACCTGTCATGTGCAGGATCTCGGCATCGTAGTACACCCCCGCTGTGCGGCTGTCCCCCTCCCAGTAAACGCTATATAAGCGTTTAACTTCGAAATCACTCGAGTTCTCTGGCATGAAGTTTTTTACGGTTAGAGGTTGTCCACCTTTTTCACCTTATCAAATGCGTATCTTACGGACACAAAATACACCTTGACTGTCGGCAGGTCCCCTGTAAAGTTCTCGCAGCGGAAAAAAGCCATAGAGAAGGATAGTGATGGCAACTACACAAAATAAACGCACCACCTCCGCGAGGCACATCATAGAAACACGAAAACTGTCTACAGAGCACCTGACTGTTTTGCATACTTCCAGGCATAAACAGCAAACTTTCTGACAGTGGCGCGAGTATCTGGTTATGAAATAAAAGCAATTTTGAAAATCAGTACTTGCCGAATTCAATTTTCAAAAGTTATATTAGTATTTTATGTGTTTTTAGAAGTTGTTTCATGTTATTTTGTGGAACAAAACGTTGCAGGCGCAGATTAGACGTTGAAGAAGTCTGCTCGTGCTGGCCACAACTGCCTGGCTGTTCAACCGGGCGAGCGTTTAGTTATTGTGTATAACATATATTATCATGTATTAAAAACTGCACATGCTATTGGCCGGAATGGCGGAAGTTTGCCAATCATTGCGTCATCTTTTGACTAAAAACAAATTAACAACCACGCAACAATGCCAACTCTGCGTGCGGCGTAACACAAAAACGTACGCAAACGAAAAACATTAAGGGCAGTTAATGTTTTAAATTGCTGCCCCTAGATGTCGCGACAACCTGCTGGCTACAGCTCATGCATGTTCGGGTTTCACAGTTTCGCTGCAGGTATGATTGGAGAACCCTGGTTCGGCTTGCCCATTTGAATTTGTTGGTATTGTGTCGTAGCCACCGTTGTGAGCCAATTTTTAGGACATCTACAGCGCTACAGCCTCTATGCAGAGTTCGGCCTTCTGGACGCTACGCTACAGCATTCCAGGCACTGTAGCTACGCTATCTGCACCCGGCAACCGGCGAGCTTTCCACTCGAGCGAGGTAACTGAATTCTGTGATCGCCGTTGATAAATAGTTCTTGCGCTTCATGGGTGTTCGAAACTCGCTACGGCTAGGTTTTGGAAAACTTTCCTATTGTGCGTCATGCCTCCTGCGAAGCGCTACTGTTCGTACTTGGAACCCGGCACGACATCCGCAAATGTCCCTCGACAAACTGTGTGGAGCCAACAGAAAAAGGCACGCCAAGCGTCTTCTGCGCTTGCACCTTCACAAGTAAGTGGGGGTCCTTGCGTAGCCGCTGCGTTAACTACCGCACAGAAATTGCATAGTAGCCTTGAAATGGCACTTTGAAATGACCAGCATCGGCCGCAAGGTCTGCAATGTTGTCATGCTGCACTAAACTGCTCAAAATAACTTGGTGTTCTGTCTAAGTTTGGTAATGTGCTTCATATCTTAAATTCCTTTCATGACTTGCCAGCACAACTAAACAAACACGTAAAATACATGTCATCCGCCATGTGATCTCAGACGACTCTATTGTCTTTGTAGAGTTGTTACGTTACCGGATAACGAACATAATTCATCGTGTCTGCTCTATGCTACTTGTGCCTGCTATTACTGTTTTCGTGTTATTAAGTCAGATGCAGTCACCGTCCTGTTGTTATATTGTTTATATTAGACCTCCCATTGTCGCAAACATGTTTGTCAAATATTCGCAAAATTGTCTCTTTACTAAAGAGACCACAATTTTATATTGGCTCTATTTAAAATATAAAGGGCTTATTATTTGGCCCCTTAACAACATTGCATTAACTGCACTCATATATTATCAAGTCTCCTCTTTGTCCGTGTCTGGTGTTGTGCAATGAATGATGAATCAATACCAAATTGCCGTACTGTCACTTCTTTCGGTACTACAGTAAAAGCTCATCTTGACACTCGTTAACTCAGAAAATAAGATAATTCGTACGAGCTCTCTGGCCTCAGCCAACATGTACACTGTTCTATAGCATGAACTTCTCAACCCTATTATTTTGTACGATTCTCGAACTGAACCGGGCGTCAAGCACCACAAACGTGCAATGCAGAGGACCGGAAACCGCAATTGTGAACAACTGAAATGAGACAGCGCAGCCTCCATCACCATCGTCATTAACATGAATAGTACGGCCATGGCGTTTGTGGTTAAATTCAAGGTTGCAAGTTTCTGGTTATAGTGTAGGCAGGGAGATTTTCAACTGCAGTCACACAGTTAACAAAGTCGCGAGTGGCGACAATTTCGGCTGTTATGTTACTGTTATGAACATCAAGTAGAGAATTTACATATTCATCAAGCAAATGCTTGTATAAAGGCATACAGTCATTTATTTGTTGTTTTCTTTATACTTTCAATGGTTTCGTTAATTCTCACATTTTTTTCAGTGCCGTGAGATCCAAATGAACAAACTTTTACTGAAGTACGATAGGATTTTTTTGTATTTGTTGCTCAAAATAAATTCTCGAGCATTTTCAAATGCCCCAATTAGTAAAACGTTGGTGATGAAAATATGAGCTGGTGTTCACGAGGCGAAAATTAATTGGCTTTAACGTATCGATTCTTGGTCCACAATAAGGAGGACGAATTTGTATCTTCAAGTGCAAGCATGATTCATGAAAGTAATGGAAAAGCTGCCCCCTCATAGACATTAAAGTTCTGTCTTTGCTCTTTTTTTCTGCTTATGCTGCATTACCTTCAGTCACCTGAGGCCACCGCACACAGCGACTCAACCAGCCTAGGAATTTACTCAAATGACTCAACCATCCAAGGAATTGACTCAAATAAGGTGGTGCGGATGTGTCAACTGAAGACGCGATGCTCGAGGGTCTGTGTGCGGCAGACGACGACCCTGATGTTGACCTTGCAGAATTCATCAGGACGAATTCAGAAAATATGTTGCCAAACCAAGTAACGAGCCTACTGCAAGCAATTCTGTCGGTTCTAACGTTCGTCGCTGCTGCCGGGCTCACGTAGACACAATTGGATAGACTACTAAAACTGCTGAATACCCTCTTTAAAAAGGACATCTTCCCAGCATCGGAGTACGGACTGCGGAAACTGTGGGACCTTCAGCGGTCGAAGGCAGTAGAAGTTCACCCCTACTGTCCGGCATGCTTACACTTGACTGCAAGCTGTGGAAACACTGAACGGTGTAGTGTTTGTGCCATGTAAGCAACACTTCTACACATGCTCAGTAAAAGAAACTTCTTCATTACCCTTGATTTAAAGCTGCAACTACTAAAGTTGCTGAATAACACTTCGGATTTAGTGAGAAGAAGTATGCGGAAGATTGCATCAACCACTAATCGAGACTCCTTCGAGGACCTGGCTGATGGGGAACTTTATAGAAACTGCCGCACCAAAAACCAGCTACCCTGCAGCGACCTCACTGTCACACTGAATAGCGACGGCTAACCAGTGTTCAAATACAGTATAAGATCTTTGTGGCCAATTCAAGTGGCCTTAAATGAGCTATCGGTTCCACCTCGCTGGAAGAACATTCTTGTTGGTGAAGTATGGTTTGGCAAAGAATATCCCCCAAGTCATCTGTTCTAGAAGATATTTGTGGAAAAGTTTAATGCGATTGGCACACTGGTGTGGAATGTTGCTGGACGAAATAAGTGTTCCACAGTCAGTGCTCTGTGTTGTTGTGTTGACTCACTGGCACGAGCTGCTCTCCTCAAGGCTAGGCAGTACAACGGTTACTATGGCTGTTCGTGGTGCTTTCAGAAGGGGACACTCATTGACGTTAATGTTACAATTCTACATGTTTGCATAAATATTGATAAGAATTCTTCTAAAGGTCATGAGTAACTGAACTCAATGTTTCATTACAGCAAAGCAGGGTCATTATATCATCATTTTGTTTAACTATAAGAATGCATAAGATATAACGATGTACTGACTCCAATTCTTTAAGCTAAGTTTACTCTCCCTCAAAAATGTCTGCATAGAGAGCGCTGAGCAAAAATGAACTTTAGTAAATGCTGCAAAAAAAGGTTTTAGTGTGAAAAAAAATATTGTTTCTCGTGGTGCACCAACTGACACCAACACTAGTGTGACATAAGAATCGATTTTGGTGACTCCGCACACTAGTGTTGCTATTTGTGACGATGTCAGGTCACCAACCATATCAAATTGCTGCTTACATGTTGTCAACAGAGTGGAGCACACTAACTGGTGAGAGCTCGTGGCTAGGATTTCATACCTTGGCAGGACATATGGGTGAAGTAGGAACTCAAACCATCTTTTAAAGACATGCCGTAAAAAACATTTTCAGTGCGCACTCACGGATAACAATACATATTCTATGCTCTTGAGGTGCTCGTTCTCTCATTTGATGCAAAATAAATCTACAAATTTTGTGTCAGTACTGTATATTGCAGCTTGTAGCTTAGTGGAAATAGCACCTTAGAGCTTAGTGGAAATGAGAGACGTACTGTTGCATGTGTCATCTTGCCAATAAATTGACCTTTCTAGGCTGTAATGAAAAATGCAAGAAATGCGAAACCCCCGGGATCTGAGCAGTGTGAAAAATAAGGTGCACAATGAAGAACGATCTGGCATATGGTCATAATTTGGCAAACAGTCTTGAGATTGGTAGAAGTTATGTCATCAGGAAGCATGTAAAGGTTTATTAGGCGGATCATGCATTTTTTTACTATGGCAGCCTTTATTGAAAGGATGTTAGAAATCTGTTGTCATTGCTATGAGGTACTGTGAGTTAATTTCCTTCTCATCGACTAGCTTCTACACCAGCTAGGGAGGGAAGGTGTTTGAGGTTTGGAATAGGTGCCCCTCGTTCACTCGAGTGCTCGATAGCAGCGCAAAGGAAGAGCTGTAGTCCGGTGAAGAGATGCTTTATTGCAGCCTCAGCCGTCTGCCCGAGTCCAAGCCCGAACCTCCGCTCTCCCATTTCAAATTCAAAAATTCTCTTTTCAACCCTCAGTTAAACAAAGGGTCTTCACACAAGCCAATCACATGTTGGTGCTCACATCATCATAACCAATAACAGAAACACTTTCATAACAGACACTGCATTGGTAAAAACCACGTTGACCAGGTGTACACACGGCAGCGAGGCACCCTGGCATCCTAACAACACTCGGTAATGACGTATAGCAGGGGAGGATAAGCTCGTCTGCGTGCCACGACGATGTCTCTGTTAGCCCAGTGGTCACGTCCCTGTGGCATTCTCAATAGCACACGTGCATGCCAACAATGACTTAAACTCAGACGACCGCACTTGTGATTCTTGCAAGATACGCTTCCGAGTAAGCCTTCCCCTTGCAGTCCCAAATGAGGGTGACCTTGACGGCTCTGCTCATGAGCCGTGTGAACGAAGGAGTCTCCTTTATTTCCCGTCCGCGTGCCTCCCGCGTTTGCCTTTGCAGAACCGATCAGCTTCGTTAATTGATGGGTCGAGAACTGGCTCCACGTTCTGCAATTCCAATACGCACAACACGCCACTAATGGTTGCCTCATACTAACTCCGTGGATAAGGCTGCTAGGCCCAATGGTGTACAATTGTGTGAAGTTGACACCCAAGAATATCAAAAGGACAACAGCCATCACTGTAGCTTCATTGAAAATTCCTCAGCTGCATAATCAGTATAGTTAGTGTCAGCGTTGGTCTTTTGCTTATTGTTTTTGTTCTCTGTTATTTTTGTTGCCCTGGTTATTTTCAAAATTTCAATCGAACATAGCAGTTCATTCGCACTTTGTTTTCTCTAGCTTTATTCTGGTAGTTGGGGTAGAAACTCAGTCAGCATTGTATCAAATAATCATTTTTCACTGTCATGCTCAAATGAAAGTTTCTTTTGCTTTGATGTTTGGACAGAACTAAGATATTGTGTAGCTTTGTGCACTGACCCTGAGGAGTCTTTTGTGTGGTAATATTTATTAGATCAGTTACAAGTCTGTGTGTATTTTTCTTTTCAGAAACACTAAAATATATCTATGAAGGCCCAGGTATGGTGGAAAGGTGCCACGAGTCCGTCAACAGCGCAATGAAGCTTACATCTACAAGAGGATGCCCCGTGGGTGGCGTGAAAGGTCCCTCAGCTGTCGCCAACTTGCGGGCATTGGACCTGGTTTGCGGCTTTCTAACTGATTATTTACGTTGCATTTTGGAAGGGGTTGTTTGCCGATTTATGGAATTGTGGCCTAGCTTCACAGGAAAGCCATGGTATATAGGAAACAGGATTGGTGTGCTAAATGACCGCATCATGAAAATTCGTCCTCCCGGATTCTTCATCAGATTGCCGAGGTCACTTTCTGAGAGGTATTTCTGGAAAGCCACTGAATGGAAACATTGGCTTTTATATTACAGAGTGCCTTCTCACGAAAACATTTTGCCACATAAGTACCTGCTTCACTTCTTTCCTTGCACACAGCACCTATTTTCTGTTGAAATAAAGCATTAAACAATAGTAAATCACGTCATAATGCCAATAGTTTGTTAAATCAGTTTGTGAAAGACATGCCGAAATTGAATGGTGAGAACACTTTCACGTTTAATGTGCACCAACTCGTCGACATTGCAAAATCAGCTAAAACGACAGGGTCACTTTGGGCAACTTTTACATTTCCTTTTAAAGGGCGAAATGGTGATCTCCTCAAGCTCGTGTCTGCTGCCAAAGGTGTGCCTCAGCAATTAGACGAGCGATATATCATGCTGGGAATGTTGAAGTCACTTGAACGCATTGAGTTTCTTCCACCTGTCTTGAAAAAGAAGCCGCTAATCATTTCCGGTAAAAAAAATGTGAACCGTTCTGTTTCAGCTGTTCTAGGTGCACCTTTGCATTCATGCCATCTATAAATTGCTGTAATTAGCTTGGTAATTTCACTGGGCCCGGTGCCAACCATTGGGCAAATCTCCAGAGCACAAATTAAAGGGTTTACTGTGCACAGTTTGCACTACAAAATGGCAGAGAAGTCTTGTTCACAGTACATTAAAACTTGCGAAGGAAGGCTTTGCAAATAGTGAACTTCCATTCCGTAAATGGTGCCGAAGCACTCGTGTGTCAGGATCTGGTGTATACCAAGAGTATTATTCCCTCTCTCTATGAAGTTGAGCATTCACCGCCTGATGTTGGGTTGTGTTTGGTACAAACAGAAAGCATTTCTTCAGTTTGCGTCTATGTGGAGCAAAATTGAAAGTCATTCATTCCGAAGATCCTAATGTGTATGAAAGAAATTAAATTCCTTGTTTCAAAAACAAAGCAAGCTTTATGATAGTGTTTCAGTGAGGTGAAGTAGCAACTTAGGGGAGCAGAGAGCTAAGCTAGTCGGTGGGCATTCATGTTAAAATACTGGGTGTGCAAACACGTACACAAGAGAGCAGTCAAGACACCACAAGTGCTATGTTTTTACGATATCACAAGAAGAAACCGGTTCAGGCGCCATTATTGTGCGCCACTGCTGGTGCCTGTGATCACTATCGCAAAAAAAAAAACATAAATAAAAATCACTGGAGTCGACGCCTTCAGTGGCGACCGGAGAAGAATACACGCCGGTTGCGGCCGCCGCTACCGCTACAGAAGGTGCGAGCATAACAACCTTGCTCAACAAGCTTCTGAAACTGCCTTTGACAGAGTGGGGTTTGAGCCAGGCACTCCTGCATTGTCAGCCCAGTGTTGTACCACTGAGCTATGTCCATGCTCGAAACTTCTTTGCAAACATACCATATGCAGTCTTTATGTCGGGTAAGGAATCGTATGAACATGAGTGCTAGATCGTTCTAGAGGAATAAAATCGTGACCCGGTATCAAAAAAGCGGTATGCGTAACAAATGGTTTGTTGAAAGCCCCCAACTCATTACAGAACGATTAACTTATGATTCTTCATCGTCGTGAGCCACACCATCATGAACATAATGCCTTACACCTGTGTAGTGTGTACCTCGCTTCACCACAGAATATCAAATAATGGCATAGTGGGTGCTTTCCTAATTGACACAAAAGAAAAGCGTCATACTGTAATAGGTGTCATGCAAATGTACTCCAGGAATACGAAAATCTTCTCTTCCAGCCTGCACTGTGACTACGCAGCGCATTTAGTTCTGGCACTAACATAAAAGGAGTAAATTGTGTAGGGCACTAACATAAAATATGTTTAATGGTATATCGTGGTAAGTTTGTGTCCTTTAGTCTGTATTTTCTAACAAATTATGTGGTGAAATTTAGTCTGTCAGCTCAGCAGCCTCAAATCACATTGCTGTGCTCAACTATTGCTATGAACAACTATTTGCTATGAACTTATTTTTTACTAATGGGGTCATCGGTTGCAGAGCCGATGACCCCATTAGTAAAATATACTGGTTTCTTTTGCGCCAGAAACACCAGCAAAGAATCACAAATGACTTTTATCACTGTTCTTAAAATGTGTCATTTCATGGTCATTTGACGAATTACTTGGACAAGTGTTGAATTGGCCTTTTACAACTACTTATTACTAAACCCGAAAGCCATGTGATGTGAACTGTTCACAAGTGATTTCGTCCGGCAAGGCTGTTTTTATCTGTTATTTTTTTACATATTGCTTTGATTAGGTATCCGATTGTGTGGTGGTTGTGTACTGATTGCGAATTGTTCGCTCATCACTGTGTCATTATAGTCAAATTGAAGCATATCTGCATGCTTAAAGTGCATAGCTGCAAGAATATTGTGTTTTAACAAACATTCATTGGTATATGTTTTTCGCTATTTATATTTCTACTTTGAATAAAAGTTTATATCTGCTTCTCTGATATTGTAGGTGCAAAGTGTTATGAGTTGCCTGCATGTCGTGTATTACTATGTACCTTGTGCTTCTTTCATTTTGTGGTGAAGGACTATACCAGCTATTTTTACGGTGCATGCAGAGCTGTTTTTCAATGCAGCTTTTATAAAGTGCTGCATGTTCTGAGTAATTGTATTTCACTGAACATATCATTAATTCAAAACACCCACTTTTCTGCATTGTACTTGAGTGCAGGACATTTTCTATTAGCTGTTCTTTATTGGGACAGATGGTCATCACCATCACTGAAAATTTGTGTCAATTTGACGTTGAAAAATATTCATCCCTTCAACACCCAATAACATCAATATTTTTCGTGCTCAAAACCTAAACTTTCACACTTGCATGAAATGAAGTGTTATAGACAAAATAGTTCACAAGTAATAGTTGCGTGACTGTTTTCACGTTAATTCGGTCAAAGCGGTGCAGTGTGCACTCTAAAACAGACTGAACTGGTATGTTCTGCACACTAAAACCGACTAAACAAGTTCTGCATACTAGAATCAACCAAACCGGTCCGTTCTGCACACTAAACCCGTCCAGTCTGCGCACTCAACTCACTATACCGGTCGGTCAGCACAATAAACCCACGAAACCGGCCTGGTCTGCGCACTACAACCCAATAAACCAATCCCGTCTGCGTGCGTCTGGGCGTGCGGACGCACGTACAGACGCACGCACGGACGGGCGGATGGACGCATGGCTGGACGCATGGATGGACGCACGGACGGACGGAATAAAGAACGAATACACGGACGGATGCTTCGCCCAACTCTCCATCATCCACCCCGTGGATATGCTGCCATTTTTTGTGACAGAGGGTCGCCGGACATGCTGAAACGCACATGCGTCAAAGCAACGCAGTGGGGCGCGGGTCTGCTAGTGTATGGCAGGACCGGTGCCTGGCGTGGCAACGTCGGCGTGGCGCGACGAAATGAACGCCGGAGTGCACGCGCACCACTTCACGTCGAAATGTACTCGTACCTTGACTGGGGCATGTAGTCATGTTTTCACATGACACGCATCTCATGATTATCATGTTTGCACCACTATCATACCTTCGTCATCCATTGACGTCCCGAAATACCGAATTTGGTGCAAGTGAAGCTAACGAAACGTCTGCGAGCGCACCATGAGCGTGGCATGTAGTCATGTTTTTACGTTATGTCATACTATACCAGTTTTGCAACATGTCATGTGAACAAAACCACTGCAAGACCTGCAGGACCATGAAATGTACATCATGGCATTCATGTCAGGATTTTCATGTTATGACTGATCAGATATGTTCTTCACACAGTCATGCTATGGCATACCAAGTTTGGTATCGATACCATTATCGAAACGGTAAGGAGAACTAAAAGTCATTGGTGGCTAGACAGACAGACAGACAGACAGACAGACAGACAGACAGACAGACAGACAGACAGACAGACAGACAGACAGATATATAGATAGATAGATAGATAGATAGATAGATAGATAGATAGATAGATAGATAGATAGATAGATAGATAGATAGATAGATAGATAGATAGATAGATAGATAGATAGATAGGTAGATAGATAGATAGATAGATAGATAGATAGATAGACAGACAGACAGACAGACAGACAGACAGACAGACAGACAGACAGACAGACAGACAGACAGACAGATAGATAGATAGATAGATAGATAGATAGATAGATAGATAGATAGATAGATAGATAGATAGATAGATAGATAGATAGATAGATAGATAGATAGATAGATAGATAGATAGATAGATAGGCGAACAGACAGACAGGTGGACGGACGGAACGGACGGAAAGACAGACAGACAGACAGACAGACAGACAGACAGACAGACAGACAGATAGATAGATAGATAGATAGATAGATAGATAGATAGATAGATTAGATAGATAGCAAGACAGACAGACAACAGATAGATAGATAGATAGAAGATAGATAGATAGATAGATAGATAGATAGATAGATAGATAGGATAGATAGATAGATAGATAGATAGATAGATAGATAGATAGATAGATAGATTACTAGAATTAATGGAATAATAGATAGATAGATGGATAGATAGATTTAATAGAATAAATAGATAGATAGATGGATAGATAGATTAAAGAATAATAGATAGATAGATGGATAGATAGATAGATAGATAGATAGATAGATAGATAGATAGATAGATAGATAGATAGATAGATAGATAGATTCGCTAAAGTCACCGGAAGTTCATGCATTTTTTAGAAGCGCCAAGCCTATTCGGCAAACGCACGAAAGTCACAGGGAAAGCCAGAACAAGCTACCTTTCTAGAACCATTTGTAAGCTCCGTCGGGCAGGTACCTTTATTAGGCATGCTTGAAGCACACTACTTCACTTAACAATAATAACAAGTGTCCAGTTTATTGTTTCGAAAGTACGACTGAATATACGAGACACCGTAGTGGAGGGCTCCAGAAAGTTTGTCCACTTGGGGTGTTTAACGTGCAACTAAACTTATTACGAAGTACGAACAGCGCGAATTCAATACGGGGACACAAGAACAGACACAGGCGATTGCTGAATAGCAAGTGAATTTTTGTTTCACACGAAATGAAAACATGTACAGATTAAACATGAAGATAACATGAAGGAAACGAAAATGCACAAGCGATTCTCCTTCCATCACCACTACGCCACAAATAATATTCTTGTCACGTATTGAAGAAACTACTACGCCATTATTATTTATTCTGCGTGGAAGCAGCACACCGTTACACGTCTGTGGAGCATCACATAAGGTTTGTTGTTCGGTCACCGATGACAATGAAGAATTATGACCAAGCACTTTGTAATCGATCGCAACCCTCAAACGACCTCGTAGTTGCTTAACTCGAATGGTGTGATGTCGGTCGTTATTTTATTATTCCGCGGCATCTTAATACGCAGCTTCAACCACTGGCACGGCTCTGTGTTACAATCCACGGCTGCTACGCAGAGGGCTTATGTTCAACTCGCATTTCTGCTGGAAATTTTTCATGATTTTGTTGTTGGTGTTGTTCGTGCTACAGCAGTTACGAAGACTTGAGTTGGCACCAGCGGACAACTATGGTAAGAAAAACAGTTAATCCTGCTATATTATTTGAGAATTTACCCTAAAGGGGCCCAGCAACTCTTTTTGATTATGGTCAGAAAACGCTGCTGGTTGGTAGTTGAGGCTCCCGAAAACACCCAAGCCAAACTTTGTAGCGCAGCACTCGGCCTCAAATCCAGAATAAATTCGCAAAATCACGTAAGATGGCGTTACAAATGGCGTTACAAGCTCTAAAATCACTCTTGACCGCCATTCTATCAGCCCTTGACTGATTTGAGCATGGCGCGCTTGATGTTTGCTGGGGCCGCCGTGAATTTTTCGCGTGTGAGTGCATGTGCGCACTGAAAAGCCGCATATTCGAAAAAAGACAAAAAAATGCTCAAGGTCACGGGGCGTGCCGATACATTTTCTTCTTCCCATGTCATTCCTCCCTGCTTATGTAGTGGTTGTGGGAGGAAGAATAATGCACCTATTTCTGTCTCCCAGTTGGGGACACCACTCAGTGCTTCCAGCGCTTTCTTCGGAACGAGAGAAGAGAGAAAGCAATTGTATCGTGCGGCGAATGATTGCGACTCCGCTCGCGCAGAACGGATTCTAAATTTTCGTCGCCGTGAGTTTGTGGAGCCATAAGCTCCTTTAATGAATCTATTCTATAGCTACATGAAGAATTGTTGCAGCGCCACTTCCAAAAAAAAGTGTTCCACAATAACCTGCATGTGTACAAACAGCGCTGGCCAACAGTGTCAGGTGTTATGCGCAAACATACTCGACATCGTGTACAGCTGGATGCCAGCCGCCATCGTGGAAGAGCTAAAGCATCGGACTCGTTGTTCGAAGGTTGAGGTTTTCTTTCTACTTGCGGCAAGTGGTGTTTTCATCCGCTCTAATCCTTTGAAAGCAGAGTTTCTTTTTTTTGCGGAATGCGTTTTAAAAAAATCTGGATTTTTTAATTCCTCAACTACACTTTTCAGACGAAATTACAAAAAAAACAATAATTGAATTTTTCAAGTGATGAAAAAGTCACGAGATGGCATTTGTATTGATACATACACGAAGTTTATTGTTCAATGTGAGCAAGATAAAAATAAAGCAAACAACTAACACGGTTAAAAACTATACGGTAACATGATCTGTTCGTGTAGCTTATACACATGCACAAAATGAGGTTAAATGGACCCGCAAGTGTAGAAAAAGCCACTTTTCAACTAGTCAGAAATGTCTTGGCGCGCAAACTTTTGACATGTCGCTGACTTATGAACATCTGAGTCTTGACTAGTAAAAAGTTTTTGTACGAAGAGCTGGCATTTACTGCGTCAGATGATGATTCAGCAGTCAAGCGGTCATTCCGGAGAATCGCCATTAGGCTCCCTTCAGTTAAAGAAACCGGTAGGCACTTCCATATCAAAAGGAGACTGTGCGATTGAGTTCACTGAAGAAAACTGCGTAGCTGCGAGTGCGTCCGGATAGCGAAAACAAGTCCCGACCCTATAATAATTCTTCGTCGTAATACCAACGAGAGAGAAGCGCTTTTTGAGTCCGCAGAACAGGAAGCTTAACCACAGCCACACAGTTTGGGTCAGTCAGCAGCGACACAGAAGCGGGTGGAATCACGTACCGGGACACAATAAAGTTATTGATTTCATTGATATGTGGGGTTCAATGTCCCAAAACCACCATATCAAACAATAAATTTCAAATTGAAGCAAACATTTATTTGTATCATCAAAAATTTATTATCATGCATTGGCAATGTAACAAATCGATCACCATTTGAAAGGTGCTAAACCACAAAGGCGTAGGTTTTACGGGCGAAACAAGCCGGAACTGGCAAGAGAGCGAAACCGAAGCTGCCTGGCTCACCACTGTCGCCGCTGTAGTAAAACATAACAAAATGCCTATCAAGAAAATGATCTAAAAAGGCACCTATTTCGAACATACAGAAATGACGTACAGGAGCGTAGCCAGGGCGTGGACTACCGGACTTGTGCTCCCTCTTCACCGAAATTTCTTTTCACCATGGCACAGAGAGCAAAAAAACGTCATTTCGGGAGGGTGTCCCCCTTTTACGCGAAAAAAATGTCTGGCTACGTGCCTGATGACGCATATGTACCCATTCGGCAGTCTAGTTGCTCTCAGCGTAATATGTACATGTACATATTTCACCCTCAGTCACTAATTTCTTCAAATTTATAGTGCCACATGCTCTCCTTTGCTTACACTTTTACGTTACAGCAATAATACTCATGAAACAACTGGTTCCCGTAAACCACAACAAACGACTAGGAAACATCAAGATAAACTAAGAACTTTTCTTTGAGATTAAGCACAAAACAAGAAGATTGGAATTGCTTCAGCAACTTACGTTGCCCACCAGCGACAACGCTGCAATGTTCGATGGCACGCGTATAAATACCAAAGTGCTCCACCATTTGTCAGTTTTCTGGAAGGCCTACTCTTTTTTGAAGCTATCAATATACAACGTATCTCTCATGTGTCAAGTTTCCTTTTCCAAGCCTAGGTTCAATCAAATAAAAAGCTTTCAGTCTTCAGAACACCTCCTAGCTTCGTCAACGTCACGACCCCATGACAATATGATAATTACTTCAAATAACGTTCCCTGTATATTCCTTGAGTTGACTGCCTGTAGCTTGTCGTCAAGGCTGTGAGTTTAACAGTGACAGACAATTCCTCCAATGGGTTCGGTTTCCTTGGACCTGGTGAGCAATGAGTACTGTGATGTACAGGCAAATCAGTGAGTAATGTGAAATAAACACAAAAACAAGCGTTTAGGTACACACTTCTTTCCTTAATTCTTCAGCACAATAAACCCACGAAACCGGCCTGGTCTGCGCACTACAACCCAATAAACCAATCCCGTCTGCACACTAAACCCGTCCGGTCTGCACACTACAACCCACTAAACCAATTCGGTCTGCACACTAAACCCACTAAACCAGACTGGTGTGCACACTACAACCCACTAAACAGGTCTAGTGTTAATACTAAAAACACTAAAACACACTAAACCGGGCTAGTGTATTTTTCGACTGGGTTGAGGGCTTATTTCTGCGATTTCATTGCACTTTTGTTCGCTTGATTTTGTCTTTATTACGCAAATACTTCATTAAATAACATGCAAAAAAAGTCGGCGTGGTGCAGTGGTTAGTGTGCTCAGCTGGAACCCAAAGGCGGCACGTTCGATTCCGCGCTGACGCATGTCTTTTTTTACGGGTGCTTTCTACATCATTTTTATACAATTACTTTTGTTATTTCTTTAGTGGCAGGTCGTCACGGTGGTTCTGACGCTGCTTCGCGCTCCAGCATTACCAGCCGGTGCCATCCATCGTCCGCTCCACAATACACCACCATACATCATGTGCCTCCAACATTTCCAGCAACATAATCCACCGAAAGAGTGGATGGTGGAAGTTTTTTTCAATGGGGTTGGGCTGATTTTGAAGTGCCATATCAACTTTTCTCATTCGTGCCTCGCATATCATCGATTCCCAGTGTACGTAGTATCTGCCAGTTTTTTATTGCTACAAGAATGTGGAGAAAGCAAAACAGCTAAGGGCATTGGCATTCAAGGGTACAGGGTAGCCAGGCAAACCCTGCACCCGAGCAGAACAAGCGCGAGGAGTGGCTACCTTCATCAACAAGGACATAATGTTTACTGAAAGAGACGCCCCTTTATGCAAACGAAAGGCTTGGAAACGATCCTGGTGGGAATATTACCGCACATGGCTGTTATTAAAAGCATCTTTGTGATCAACGTTTAAAATTCTCCATTAGTTAGGAAAAGATGCTTCAACAGACTGCTTACCTTCGTGGTGAAAATAGCGGGTGACAATCGGCTCAGAATAGCGGGCGATACTATAGTAATGCCAGGAGCACCAAGTAGGGATACTTCAAAAGCGATGACAAAAGCGTTCAATTAGTAGAGAGCGCGAAAATGCTGGACCTACAGCTTATAAACAACCTTGACCTCCCTTCAAGAAGAGGTAGTTTCGTACAGCGGAACACAATGCCCGACTTAGCCTTCACCTAGAACGTCAAGGCTACATGGGATAACCTCACCGAGGACCTAGGTAGTCGCCACTGCTTCCTGGAAATTACCATTGAGAACGAGGCCTAAGCGCCAACAAAACTCAAAACCACAGACAGGGACCAGTTCCATAAAGTAAGGGAGCAGAAGGGCAGTGCATAACTATAGTGAGATGCATGAATTAAAAATGGCAGCAAATGAGGTCACCAAAGAAGCCGAGACTGATGAATCAATTCAGCCCATGGACTCTCACCTGGCCAGTTTGCTGCGGAAAAAGCATGACCTAAAAAAACATGGCATACAAACAAGTTCAACAGAAATGCACAAAAATTACGGACCTTGGCCGCGAGATTGAAATCTCTCGCCAAAACGCTCTGTGCAAAGCAGTGGAAGAGCACATGTGACGAAGCAGATGGTAAAATGTGGAGGAGAAGCAAATGGGAGCTGCGCAAACACCTTATGGCGGAGAGCGACAAATCCAACCAAGGCGGCAACCCGCAGCAAATTCAACTATCTGTGCAAAAACATGCCCAGGTGAATGGTGGTTACCAAGCTCTCCTGAAAACGCCAGGCAAAAAATGTTTCCTACTGAAAAGCAAAGCAATAGCCTGGCAGAAGGAATATTTTTCATACAAAGCTCGACCGCAAGAAAAGCTAGACGATCCATGTAATGAAGCTGAATGCTCATTGGTGATTTAGCAGCAGATTGTCGCCAGGGCCAGGTGGCATCGACAATAAACTGCTACGCAATTTAGACAGTAAGGCAATTGTAATCACTACTAAGAATATAAATGGGCCATGTGAAGCGGATACAGTGACATACGAATGGCGTAGTGTCAAGTTTTCACTCATCCTGAAGCCTGGAAAGCCTCTGATCATTGATAATATAGAGCCCATATTGCACACATGCGTTGCAAAAGTAGCTTAGCATGCATTGCTCAACCGTACCACGGATCATATTCAATGCAATGGGATCTTATGACATACCATTATTGGCTTCCACAAGGTACTGTTTACACAAGACGCCGCCGTGTTGATGCTAAGGGAGCACATAAGTTACGGACTCCTCCACACGCTCAAAGCTATATTAGTCCTGGAGTTGGCCAAGACCTTCGACACCGTGAAAAATGAGCACATACTGAGGAAAATATTGCACATTAACTTAGGCGAGAAATTTCACAACTTATTTAAAGTCTTTTTGGCGAGCAGAATCACCACCATACGCATAGGAGAGCAGTGAGGTGAACCCAAATGACTCGCAAATATTGGCACCTCACAAGTGTCAGTACTCTCGCTACTAATCTTAAATGTGGCGATGCACAGTTAGTCGTAGGAGCTCGCTCGAATCCCATCTGTGCACCATGCCACATACGCGGTTGATACTAGCATATTGGGTCCCATGTGGCCACTAATAAGGCACATTGAGAGGAATCGCTCAAAAATCACTGACTACAACAGAAGAATTTTTAAGCCAATCAGACTCGCACTCTCCACTACTAAATCTGCTCTAAAGCTTTTTGACCCTCAACCGAATTCGGACAAAGAGGAACAGCATGAATTGCTCAAAGCTAAGAACAACCAAGTGATACTGCAAGTATATATGGTTAAGGTACTAGGGCTAACATTAAGCGCGAAGGAGGACCACAACACGGAGGCACACAAGCGCCTTGAAAAAAGCACTAACACTTTTCAAAGAGGCATTGCTAGAATCGTCAACATGAGAGCAGGCCTCCTGCGAAGTGACATCATGAAGGCTTATCGCGCCTTTTTCATAAGTCATGTATCATAGGCTTTCCCGTTTCTGAAACTTACCAAGGTTGAAATCAAAAAGGTCAACTCCATGCTCTGCAAGAAATTTAAAACGTCACTCGGCTTGCCTAATAGCACGAGCAACGAGAGGCTCCAGCAACTTGGTCTGCACAAGACGGCAAAAAATATTCTTGAGGCTCAGAGAGTGGCACAGACCACATGTCTAGCAATGACTCAGGCAGGCCATCTTATCCTCTGATACGTGAGCATTCGTCCAATTTTTCAACCAAAGAAAAGAACTAAACTTAGCAAGGACGTGAGGAAACACATCAGGGTCGAGCCACTCACCCGCAACGTTCACCCAACGTTCAACAAAAGCCGTAGAGCAGAGCGACAGTGCTCATAAACAAGGCAAAAAAACACAACATGCACGCGCTATGCGTGCCACCCGCTAATACGGCAGGCAGGTGTTTGCCATAGCAATCATTGATGTAGACGGAAACCTCATAAACACGGCAACAGTCAAAACAAGCCATGTCTACGAAGCACAGAAAATGGTGATCGCGCTACGTTTGCAGGGCTTCCGAGCCCATTCAACAATACACACTGACTCCAAGACAGTGACACGAACGTTCGCGGCTGGTCTAGTAGCTAGAAGCACTGCAAAACTCTCAGTCAACGCAGTAAGATAGTGCGAGAGCAAATAGACCCTCATTGAAGAAGAGAAAGCTAAAATCCACGTATCCTGGTTCCTGGCTCACTTGGGTCCAATACCAGGACTCGACCACTGCAATCCCAACGAAGTGGTCAACCACCTGGCACATGAACTCACACGCCGCACCGTGGGCAATGACCCCTCTAGGGTGAGTAGGTGGCAGGATATTATTTGGAGTCATGACAGCGCGCTCACATACCATTCGATCGCTTCACAATACCGGGGACACAGACAGACTTTCCCAGAATCGCACCCAAAAATTAGCAAAGCACGAGCTTCAACTCTAAAAAAAATATTGCAAACACGTACGTATATAACACCATCCACTTTACATGGGGTCGACCCCGACACACCACCCACATGCTCGCATTGCAACCATCCCTATTGCAGTTTAGAAAACGTGCTTTCACTGTGCCCTAACCAGAGGACAGCCCAACTTAACATCCAACAAGCTTGTCAGGAAGTCCTGAAGACCAACGACTACAAGCAGCAAATATAGGCGGTCAATGGGCCCGGGACATCGCTACAATCCGTCAAATTCTAGCACCGTCCTGGGCGGAGCCTGCAAGCTGACTTAAGAGTCATAATGGCCCCTACGCATCCTTCTCGGGATGTTTTCAAAAAAATCGATCTCACTCACTCACTCTTAAGCAGCTTTATAAATAAATTTTCTACTGCATTCTTTAGTTTTTACACTCGTCCGAGTGCAAATCACTTATGCAAAACACATTTAGCACAACGAAGCAAATGTAAAAGGGCCCTCTGCAGTCATCCGCTTGCTGCGTACCAACATTTAAGCTACGCACATAAATATCAATCACTGATGTAAGAAGCACAATATGGACCTTTTGAATTGGCATATTCTCTGTAGGCAATAGCAACAGGCACTGGTAGACGTTTTACTAGCATGGTGTAGTACATTATTGTGGGATGGATCTACGACTGACAGCAAACTTCCTGCTGAAGTAGCAAATGTTTGAATGATTGCTCGAGACAACCATTTGCAAAAACACACGTTTTCCTACTAGCTTTGCTTTACTACGGCGCTTTACTACTCTCCTTTAGTTGTGCCAATGGACATTTCAGGATTGAATATATTGCCACGCACGCCCCTTTTTTCTGTGCATGTTTCACGTTGAGGGCCTATTCCGCGAATCAATAATGCGTTACTCAAAATGTTTCAGAACATTTGAGAAAATTCTAGATCATTTATGATGATCTGATATGATGATTTACGGTCACCAGTGACTATGCTGGCATTTTCAAAGCCGCAAATATAAATGCCAACGCGCCTCGCTGCAGATCATCGACGGCCGATGCTGTGTTTGCCGCTTTCAGTGCCAGTGTGTATTGTGGTAATCAGACTTTTCCTTCATCGGCCCCAGGTTCGGCTGAATAAGCACTTTTATTTTGACATAACGACTGCTGCCTTCCTAAACGTCACGACCACTTGACATCTGGCTAAAGTGCTGGTTCTTTGATGCTCCGGACGTCGTTGAGAAGCCGTGATCCGAGCCCTCACAAACAAGACACCGATGGCCTCACGAATCATCCACCGAGCCTGCGAAAGCAAGAATACCAGAGTACGGACCCATACTTGACAGGACAACGAAGAACCAGACCACAATCACCACATCAGCGACGGCCCAGCAACCACAACACCAGCATCAGCGCAGTTACATCAACCCAGGGAGCCACATACCTTTCTTTAATCATCGATTGAAGAACCCGAATTCTGGCTAGAGATGTGTAAACGTGTCACTACTTCTAACTGGTACTTCTATGAAAGACCGTGTCCAGCCTACTTCTATTTGGTATACGCTGCAAGGACGTGGTTAAAGAATTGAGAATTCACGTTGCAAACCTGCGATCTCATATGAACGGCGTTCCCAAGCAGATTCACTAGCATAGTACGCATAAAAATTGCCGAAGCTGTCCTCGAATCTAGTGCGCAGTTGCCCAATAAAAAATTAGTATGTACACGGTAGAGATGATTCGCCTGTTTGGACACGCCGAACCAACCATACCGACGAAAAAAAAAGAGAATCCGGTTCTTCATGTGGGATGTTAAACAGGAAACTTTCACAAGACTGATAAGAAACCTGGTCAAGATGGTCCACAAATCCGCATCTCAGGTTCCAAAAATTAAAAAAAAACGGTTGGGATGCGAAGGCGCCAAGACTACCACGGCGTCTTGGCTACAAGCTACGCTGGCGCTCAAGCCCTAGAAACCCTCGATTTGCGTGAGACTCTCAGAAGATCGCAGCCACAGGAGCAATTAAATATTCTACGTTCACCACAAGCTCGAATATATTTCATCGCCCACGTTGTTGTTCGAGCTATCTAGTAATCATCGGGTGCTCTCCACCAAACACAGCCGCAGCCGCGTATAAGGCACAAGAAAGTACAATAAACAATAAGCAAAATTAGTCATCAGGCTTTTTAACGCACATGCAGTTGCTTGAGTGCACGACATTGTCGACTTCATGTCGTGTACGGTGCCGCCAATAGTTTATAATGTGATGCGGAATAACCTCCCAACCCAGGACACTGGTACGTCGCAGAACCTTGTACGGCCTGAACTATCGGCGAAGAAGTTCGTCATATAGTCCGCGTTGGATTATCGGTGTCCACGCCCGAACCCGGTCACCGGACTGGTATTCCGCGAAGCCTCGTCGAAGGTTGTAACGGCGGCTGCCTATCGTCTGCTGATTTTCGATGCACAGGCATGGGAGCTGCTAGGGTTTTTCGGTATGTTGACGACACACATTAACGCCGAGGTTTGCTTCGTCGGTGACGTTTGGTAGCATGGAATTTAGAGTTTTGCCTGGGTTTTCCTACACCGAAATGTAGGGTGTCATCTGCGTCATTTCTCGCACTGCTGTGCTGTACACGAAGTTCACGTACGCAAGGATAGCATCTCGTGGCTTGTGCTCGACGTCAACGTACTTGGTCAGCGTGTCGGCGTTGGTGTGGTTTAGATGCCCGGTGAGAGCCATTAGTCTGTAGGTGGTAGGCGGTGATTCGGTGGTGGCTTGTTTAGTTTTATTTTGATATCGCTTGCGTTAACTTCGAAGTAAAGGCCTTAACCTCGGTCCGTGATGAGGGCTGCTGAGGTTCCGTCTCTACGGAAACGCTCCGTACGTACGGCGTCCATGGATAGAGAATTCTTGGACTACCGAATGCCGTATATGAGACGATGATGCGGCAATCCACATTTAAGGCAAGTCGTATAATGTGTAAAGGATGCGGTTATCCACATTTAGGAAAATCCGTATAATACGGAAATCATATGGTTAGCCACTTCTACTGGAAAGGGGTAGTAATTATGCGGAAATTAAACTGACATCCGAATCTGGTTAAAAGCAATATAATGTAAAACTTGATTGGGCGTATACATACTGTGTGCATGCAATACTGTGTAGAAATCGCCGCAATACATCTGTCGTAAAGGTGCTTTATGATAAAATTAAAGATTGGTATTTCTGCTAACGTCTTTATGCGCAAGCAAAATACGCTTTCAACTCTTTCCAGCATGCTGGTCATCTGAAATAAGCAAATTTTCTTTATTTTTCCCTCTAAATAGGCGTGGGCCCCTCGTGTTGTATTTTGAAGAGCGCATATTTCAGAACAACTAGCAATCCGACAGAGATGGCGCTAGTTCGTTTGGGTTTCAATGAAGCCTGTTACGTTTGCTTTATTTCGGCTACCATAGTCCCCAAGCTGCGCTAGACAGTGGACATGCGATATTTCTATAGATGTATAAGTACGTGCTCGTCATACTTGGTTGATACTGCAGCAAAGCTTGTTGTACAAGTAGCTAACAATAAGGACTCTGTTTCCCGCAAAAAATTGAGTTCTGTGCATGAAAGAGTTAATGAAATAGTTATGTTCAGAGCCCACTGAATTAACATGCTAAACATCATAAGGCGCGGTTACATTGTAACAAATTATTGATGATAATAGGTGGTTTTTATCGGCGCAAGACCATGCTTGGCCGAAGAGCGCCATGAAAAATTACACTAAATAAATATCAAAGATGCGTGGTTTCCGATGACATATTGATGTTGTGACTATGATGCTGTTATGTGACTGTATAGGGGCCCTATGGCGGGTAAAACATATAAATAGTTGAAATTAGATGTTGACATGAAATGCATACAACAATAATTGATGGCGGTGGTCCTTGAATTTGAAATCAGGTTTATGGCCTAAGCACGAATGCCTCACCGACAGCCCTTGTGTCCAAGGGTCGTGAGGCTTGTGCTCTTCTAATGTTCTAGCACATAAGCAACCCATACTCAAGAGAGGTCGTGCTACGGTAATGCCGGAATATATGACATAAAAACTATTTACATTCCTTAAAAACGCAAACAATGATTTCCAACTAAAAAGCGGTTCCCTTCCTAAGAACATCAATGAGTGCCATGGCAGTTGAGGGCGAAAGGAAAACAAAAAGTTTGTTTTTTATTGCATCTCACTCTTCGCATTGTAATAAAACATAAAGCACGGTGAGTGGTTCACTGCACTTATTACATGCAGTTGGATTGCCACCAGACAAAACGTTTGAGTGTGTACTGCGTGTATGTCCTATTTTCAATAATCTGGTAATTGTTACTTCACTGCACCTATTACATGCAGTCGGATTGCCACCAGACAAAACGTTTGAGTGTGTACTGCGTGTATGTCCTATTTTCAATAATCTGGTAATTGTTACTTCTCTGTAGCGCAACTTCAATATTGGCGGACCATTCGTGAGGTGTGCTTTGATGAGGTGGAGTTTACTTTGTGTTTGTCTATCTCCTAAACGCTGCCAGTAATCCCTGATGTTTTGTTTAAGGAAGGGTTTAAGGTCAGGTGCAGGAACAGCTCCATATATATTAGTGGTGGCGTTCAGGTGTGCAGAAACAGCTATAATCGGATACATCCTAAGAAAACCGCGAAACACGGTATGGACTGCCACTGGATGCGAAATTCTAATCTTAAAGTTCTTTTATAGTCATTTTCAGCAAAATGTAAAGAGCGAACGACCAACTACTAGCTCGGCTTCCACTTGCTTCCTCTTGTTGACGACCCTTGCCGAGCAATATACTTCAGCCAAGCATCTCGGCGCTGTAGATCGCATGGGAGCATGGTACTGCTCTTCGCGTTCGACTAGCACAGCGGCCCACAACAGCTTCGCGACATCACACCGCTAGAAAACATCGTCTGCTGAAAACGCACATACAATAAAAACAGCACATGTGCCTAGCTGCGCACACACATGGTCACGCATTACTGTTGCTTTGCACAAACAAACCACACGACAAACCACACGAACGCTCGTAAATCCTGCAGGAAGCAAAATGCTGCCCGCGCCAGCATTTACTATGCGTACGGGAGCAATGACGTTCTCCCTTTCCCTGACGGTCCTTGGCCAAAGTTATTCTTCAGCCTAGATTTCCGATGATGTAGATTCTAGCGGAATTGGTGGTACTGCAAGCAAGCGTCTCTTCTCGCGTTTGACTTGCACAACGGTACAAACAACGGCACAACAAACTCCTTGCATAACATAACTAAAAAAACATATCACACGCGCGCACAATAAAAACTGTCCTCAAACACAGGAAACATGAGGCAAACAGCATTCCCACATACTACCATGCGCAAAAGAAAATCAGGAGAAAGCACACGAAAACGACACGACACGCACAAATCCTCACGCAGCCACATTGAAACACGAGGTGCCGTCCACTTTGACGGAAGGAGCGCCAGCGCCCTCCTCCTGCCAAAAAAATGGTAGCATACCCACGGAGTGAATAATTAATAGGGGGGCGAAGCATCCGTCCGTCCATTCGTTCTTGCTTCCGTTCATCCATGCGTGCTTCGGTGTGGCCGCTCATGCGTCCACCCGCCCGTCTGAGCGTGCGTCTGTTCGTGCGTCCACACGTTCATCTGTGCGCCCGTCCCTGCATTCGTCCATGCATTCACTCCTGCGTCCGTCCATGTGCCATCCGTCCGTGCAGCCATCCATGCGTCCGTCAATGCATCTGTCTGTGTGTCCATTCATACACCTATTCAACACTCCAAGTACCACCATCTCGCATCTTTTCATCATATATTCCTCATATAGAAGCACCGCCATCCAGCGGACATTCCAAGGACTGAACGAGAGGAGACACACGCACATTTTCTTACGGCTTGCGCTTCGTGTCTATTTCCCACCTTTAACGACCTCGAGTTCATGCTATATACTAGTTCACTGTATTCGTGGCACTGCAGCCCAACGCTCGCTAAACCTTTCTAAAACCTAGAAGGTTACGACCAGCCAGCCTAACGTAGCAAACCTTTTTTGTCTTCTGTGCGTTGTTGAAAAATAAATAATTTGCAGCCTGCGCATTAACTAACAGCCGAATTTTCCTGTCTCTCATTTCCCTTAACAGCCATTGGCATATACATTAAGCCCTATCTTTTATTGTTCAACAACGCACAGAAGAAACCTCTAACCGGCACCACCTTGGAGGTCAAAATGTAATAATGGTTACACACTACGACTATTACTACAGCTACGAAGGACGAACGGCTGCCGCTATAAGAGCTTCGCTCCTAAAAAGCGGCCAAAACTGTCAACTCTGCCAAGACGTGTTCGGCCATTCACGGCGACGCGACGCAGCAGGCCGCACCTTGTTTTAAAGACGATAGGTTTTCTTGGGGACCTTCGACGCAAAAATTTCGGGCTGCCTGCCTGCCTGCCTGAATGCCTGCATACCTGCCCGCCTGCCTGCCTGTCTGTCTGTCTGTCTGTCTGCCTGTCTGTGCGCCCTTAACGCTACCCTAAACGGCCCCAAAGTGGCCAAAGGATACTCCAATTGGCCGACCCCATCCGTAGCGCCCACCAATATTTCTCAAGATTCAGCGTCAATAGTTATGTGAATATCAATTAAAAAACATTTATTGCGCATATTTCAGGCACCATTACAGCACGTCAATATTATGTATGTGTATGTTTTGCTAGAAAAGGCACGCATAAGTAATTTTAAGGATCTTAGCCTTCATGACGCTGCGCAGGCCATGCAATGCTTGCACAAAACTGCAAGTGTTTCCAACGCCTCGCTAAGATGCAATGGTGGTGGCACCTACCCGTGGCCTTGCGTTCTACACCTTATCACCTCAGAGACGGGCGCGCACGGCACACGCCCCGTTTTCCAGGATATCTGCCAGATAGCGCTCGTCTCACGTGTGACGTGTCTTGATGGGCTCGTTCGCCTCCGCTGCACGCTCAAGGCACTCTAACGTAGCGCCTTCAGAATACCATTCACCGATTTTCTTGCGAAAAACATCAAATAAACATTTTGTTCACTCTCGCCAGATGCAAGACTATCGTCTTTAGACGACATTTGTGGTGTAGCATGCAGATACGACGCCATTTTTCGTTATCTACTGGCCATGGTATGACTGAAGTAAACAAGGAGAAATGAAGAGCTCGCTTTTTATTTGTTAGATAGGACCTTAGTGAGAACTAAGAAAGATTCAACCCATTGAAGGTCAGAGGGTACATTTTTTGAAATGATTGATATAAATATGCGGAAATTAAAGTGACCAAAACTTATAGTTACCCCTGGCAGGCACTGAGTCTTCATGCCTAAATGTGAATAATTTAATGTGGAAGTTCAGGCGGTCGAGACGCCCAAAAAAAAGAGTTGCGGGCACGGCACGAATGCAAGCGTGGTGTCCAACGTGTTCGTATTTGCTTGTTTGCAGGTTCCACTTCTTGTCACCGCTGCGAATTCAAGTGCAACGGCCGCTTTCACCAAGACGGATCACGAGCCACCGTTCTCAAGCTATCTGGATCTGTCGCCGATGCCGCTTCTATCTACGTGCAGCAAAGACGCCTGTATCGGAAGCATCCACCAATCAACGACAACCACGCTATGGACTGGCGCCGACCTAAATAGCCAACCAGACGCCCACCTACACAGTTGCGGGCGCGGCACGAATGCAAGCATGGTGTCCAACGTGTTCGTATTTGCTTGTTTGCAGGTAAGGCACAATATTTCATCATTTAAAAGTGATCATTTGTCACTAATAGTCGTTCCGTGCCCCTGAACACTGGCGTTGATAGTGTGCATTTTTCGGTCGATATTTCTTAAGCTTGTTACAAGTGGTGATGTCGAGTTGAATCCGGGCCCGAGCTCAAACTCAGATGACAAACTTGAGCAGATTTCGCAAACTTTGAAGTAGCAGTCAAAAACATTAGCCGACATTAAACGTGATCAGAAAGCAGTCCAAAAGGAAGTAAAAGAAAATGGTACTGCTATAAAAAATATTGAAGACCGCCTAGCTAAACTTGAGTCCTCTCTGTCTTAACTGAATAACGCACAACAAACAGCTACCCGACTAAAAGAAGTAGTGGAAGAGTTATCTAGGATAGTTGATGACATTGAAAATCACCAGCGCCGCAATAATCTTGTTATTTTCGGTCTGCATGAGCAGAACAGCGAAACACAAGGAAGACCTGACGAAAGTGGTACAGGACAGAACTTTTTCTGTCATCGGTTTATCACCTAAAAGCGTAAACCGTATGCACCGCATTGGAAAAAGACAGACAAAAGTGCGACCTGTCATTCTCCGACTATATACGACTTGAAGGAAAAGCAGGAAATTATGCGTAACTGTCACAAGCTAAAGGGTTTGCACGTCTCAATCAGTGATGACTTTTCAAAACGCGTGCTACACAGCAGAAAGTGCCTTTGGAAAAGCGCTAAAGACAAAAGTTGAGGGGAAAGCGGGTGCGCCTAGCTTACGATAAGCTCTACGTAGACGGCAAGCCGTATTACTGGGACGATTCCACTGATTCAGGTAAAGAGTGCCGAAACGCTCGCCATTACGAGAAAGACACCAGCTTGAATGGCACCCCGCCGCGGTGGTCTAGTGGCTAAGGTACTCGGCTGATGACCCACAGGTCGCGGGTTCAAATCCCGGCTGCGGCGGCTGCATTTCCGATGGAGGCGGAAATGTCGTAGGCCCGTGTGCTCAGATTTGGGTGCACGTTAAAGAACCCCAGGTGGTCAAAATTTCCGGAGCCCTCCACTACGGCGTCTCTCATAATCATATGGTGGTTTTGGGACGTTAAACCCCACAAATCAAATCAGCTTGGATGGCAGTGGAAATCTTCTTGACAAGTTAACAGTTATGAATGTTAATGCACGTAGTATCTGTAATAAGTCATCACTCTTTGAGGGTGCGCTCTTTGAAAGTGAACCGGATCTTGTAATCGTGACAGAAACCTGGTTAAGGGAATCAGTAGAAAAGACAGAGTTCCTGCCTCCCAATTATACTGCTTGTCGCAAAGACCGAGGATACAGGGGAGGAGGTGTTGCCATTATTCACAAAACTTCAATTCATTGTACTGAAATTTTCACCCCACCGGAATTAGAATGCGTTGCGTGCACGATACAAATGAATGGGCAGTATTTTGTAGTCATCGCAGTGTATCGCCCACCTGGCACCCCTGAAGATATTGTGATACTTCTTAACAATTTCTCAACTGATAAGTTTAGCCATTCTAATCATAACATCATACTGGCAGGAGACTTCAATTTACTGCATATCGATTGGGTGAATTATCAGGAAGGTCAAAATGAACAAGCTGTGTCTCGAGTTCTTTTGGATCTGGCTTTCTCCCTTGACCTAACACAAATTGTAACTACACCTACGCGAATCCACGAATCAGGGAGAATCACTGCTCCACTTGGTCTTCTTGAGCTGATCTGCCGCGCAATCCATACATCAATATGAAGTATTAGAAGGGATATCTGATCAAAAAATGGTGATCACACATATCGATACCACGCGCACTCGGGTAAACAACAATAAAACTACGACAGTTCTCGATTTTTCTAAAGCAGATGATACTGGAGCAATAGATCATTTAGAGCAGGGATATGATAATTTCACTCAATATATCTCTCTGACTACCACATCAGTAAATGATGCATGGAACATCTTTAAATGCATTGTTTTGAAAACAATAAAACTATTTGTTCCAAGACGCACCAAGAAAGTTGACAGAAGAAACTCATGGATTGCGCGAAAAATAATTCAGAAAAAACGACTCTTGAAAAGAACGAGGGCTAAAAAAACCATTGTCAACGAAAACACATCATTACGTCAGTTCCCTTTCTCATGAACTCAAAATGAAAATTATTCAAGTGAACCACAGGTACATGAATGAAACTCTTACTAATTTCATTAAAACATCACCGGGAAAACTTTGGAGGTACGTTTCAGGACCGAAACTTGGCATCCAATTTTTGAAGAACAACAATGTAACTATCACGGATAATTATAAGATGGCTTGCCAATTTAATGAATATTTTGAATCTGTTTTTAATAGAGACAATGGTTCAACTCCTCAAATGTGAATTTCTAATGAGCAATGTCTATCTGAGCTAACTATAACACAAAAAGGCATTCTGGGTCTCTTACTTAAAGTAGATATGAAAAAAAAATGCCCTGGACCTGATCAAATTCCCAACGCCTTTTTAAGGCGTTATGCCAAGTGGTGTTCATTTTATCTGTTGGACATTTTCACAAAATCACATCAATCCGGTGACGTTCCGATAGATTGAAGGCGTGCAAAGGTAATACCAATCCATAAACAGTGTTCCAAATATGACGTCACACATTTTGGACAAATTTCCTTGACACGTACTTGTTGTAAAACAGTGGAGCGCATTTTACTACTCACCTAATGAAGTTTGTAGAAGAAAATGGTATTTTAGGTGATAATCAGCACGGTTTTCGCAAAAAGTATTCCACAATTTCAATTCTTACTGAGGTTGCGCATAAAATTGGTCAGTGTTTAGAAGAAAAAGGTCAAGTAGACATCGTATTTACTGATTTCCGAAAAGCATTTGATAGAATATCTCACAGAAAGTTGCTTAAAAAGTTGTCTTGTTTGACTGGTGACAGTCAGCTATTAAAATGGATAGAGGCATATTTGTCAAATAGACAACAATTTGTTGAATTGATAAATGTCTCCAGCACCAATAAACCAGTCAGATCAGGCGTGCCGCAGGGGTCCGTAATAGGCCTTTTTCTTTTCTCTATCTATATCAGTGACATGGGTGCCGATTTTTCTCAGCAAATAGCTATAAAACAATATGCAGATGACACCATTCTGTATGCGAAGATAAGCTCCACTGACAATATACTGGAACTTGATAACCATTTACAAAAAATTAGTCTTTGGTGCGACTAATAGCAAATGGAACTGAATGCATCAAAAACTCTTCATGCGAATGACACGTAAAAAAACCCGTTATCCTTTTCTTACAGCATTAAAGGCACAGTTCTTACTGAAGTAAAGAATGTTAAGTATTTAGGAGTTCATCTTACACATGACTTGAGCTGGTCCATCCATGTTGACAGTACTTGGAGTGTTGACTAGATGGACGAATGGACACACAGACAGATGCATGGACGGACGCACGGATGGCTGCACGAACGGATGGACACATGGGCAGACGCAGGGTGGATGCATGGACGAGCGCATGGACGGACGCATGGATGGGCGTGCGGACGCACGTACAGACGCACGCACGGACGGGCGGATGGACGCATGGCTGGACGCATGGATGGACGCACGGACGGACGGAATAAAGAACGAATACACGGACGGATGCTTCGCCCAACTCTCCATCATCCACCCCGTGGATATGCTGCCATTTTTTGTGACAGAGGGTCGCCGGACATGCTGAAACGCACATGCGTCAAAGCAACGCAGTGGGGCGCGCGTCTGCTAGTGTATGGCAGGACCGGTGCCTGGCGTGGCAACGTCGGCGTGGCGCGACGAAATGAACGCCGGAGTGCACGCGCACCACTTCACGTCGAAATGTACTCGTACCTTGACTGGGGCATGTAGTCATGTTTTCACATGACACGCATCTCATGATTATCATGTTTGCACCACTATCATACCTTCGTCATCCATTGACGTCCCGAAATACCGAATTTGGTGCAAGTGAAGCTAACGAAACGTCTGCGAGCGCACCATGAGCGTGGCATGTAGTCATGTTTTTACGTTATGTCATACTATACCAGTTTTGCAACATGTCATGTGAACAAAACCACTGCAAGACCTGCAGGACCATGAAATGTACATCATGGCATTCATGTCAGGATTTTCATGTTATGACTGATCAGATATGTTCTTCACACAGTCATGCTATGGCATACCAAGTTTGGTATCGATACCATTATCGAAACGGTAAGGAGAACTAAAAGTCATTGGTGGCTAGACAGACAGACAGACAGACAGACAGACAGACAGACAGACAGACAGACAGATAGATAGATAGATAGATAGATAGATAGATAGATAGATAGATAGATATATAGATAGATAGATAGATAGATAGATAGATAGATAGATAGATAGATAGATAGATAGACAGACAGACAGACAGATAGATAGATAGACAGACAGACAGACAGACAGACAGATAGATAGATAGATAGATAGATAGATAGATAGATAGATAGATAGATAGATAGATAGATAGATAGATAGATAGATAGATAGATAGATAGATAGATAGATAGATAGATAGGCGAACAGACAGACAGGTGGACGGACGGACGGACGGAAAGACAGACAGACAGACAGACAGACAGACAGATAGATAGATAGATAGATAGATAGATAGATAGATAGATAGATAGATAGATAGATAGATAGATAGATAGATAGATAGATAGATAGATAGATAGATAGATAGATAGCAAGACAGACAGACAAACAGATAGATAGATAGATAGATAGATAGATAGATAGATAGATAGATAGATAGATAGATAGATAGATAGATAGATAGATAGATAGATTACTAGATTAATGGAATAATAGATAGATAGATGGATAGATAGATTAATAGAATAATAGCTAGATAGATGGATAGAATAGATAGATTAATAGAATAATAGATAGATAGATAGATAGATAGATAGATAGATAGATAGATAGATAGATAGATAGATAGATAGATAGATAGAAGATAGAAGATAGATAGATAGATAGATAGATAGATAGATAGATAGATAGATAGATAGATAGATAGATAGATAGATAGATAGATTAGATAGATAGATAGATAGATAGATAGATAGATAGATAGATAGATTCGCTCAAAGTCACCGAAGTTCATGCATTTTTTAGAAGCGCCAAGCCTATTCGGCAAACGCACGAAAGTCACAGGGAAAGCCAGAACAGCTACCTTTCTAGAACCATTTGTAAGCTCCCGTCGGGCATGTACCTTTATTAGGCATGCTTGAAGCACACTACTTCACTTAACAATAATAACAAGTGTCCAGTTTATTGTTTCGAAAGTACGACATGAATATACGAGACACCGTAGTGGAGGGCTCCAGAAAGTTTGTCCACTTGGGGGTGTTTAACGTGCAACTAAACTTATTACGAAGTACGAACAGCGCGAATTCAATACGGGGACACAAGAACAGACACAGGCGATTGCTGAATAGCAAGTGAATTTTTGTTTCACACGAAATGAAAACATGTACAGATTAAACATGAAGATAACATGAAGGAAACGAAAATGCACAAGCGATTCTCCTTCCATCACCACTACGCCACAAATAATATTCTTGTCACGTATTGAAGAAACTACTACGTCATTATTATTTATTCTGCGTAGAAGCAGCACACCGTTACACGTCTGTGGAGCATCACATAAGGTTTGTTGTTCGGTCACCGATGACAATGAAGAATTATGACCAAGCACTTTGTAATCGATCGCAACCCTCAAACGACCTCGTAGTTGCTTAACTCGAATGGTGTGATGTCGGTCGTTATTTTATTATTCCGCGGCATCTTAATACGCAGCTTCAACCACTGGCACGGCTCTGTGTTACAATCCACGGCTGCTACGCAGAGGGCTTATGTTCAACTCGCATTTTCTGCTGGAAATTTTTCATGATTTTGTTGTTGGTGTTGTTCGTGCTACAGCAGTTACGAAGACTTGAGTTGGCACCAGCGGACAACTATGGTAAGAAAAACAGTTAATCCTGCTATATTATTTGAGAATTTACCCTAAAGGGGCCCAGCAACTCTTTTTGATTATGGTCAGAAAACGCTGCTGGTTGGTAGTTGAGGCTCCCGAAAACACCCAAGCCAAACTTTGTAGCGCAGCACTCGGCCTCAAATCCAGAATAAATTCGCAAAATCACGTAAAGATGGCGTTACAAATGGCGTTACAAGCTCTAAAATCACTCTTGACCGCCATTCTATCAGCCCTTGACTGATTTGAGCATGGCGCGCTTGATGTTTGCTGGGGCCGCCGTGAATTTTTCGCGTGTGAGTGCATGTGCGCACTGAAAAGCCGCATATTCGAAAAAAGACAAAAAAATGCTCAAGGTCACGGGGCGTGCCGATACATTTTCTTCTTCCCATGTCATTCCTCCCTGCTTATGTAGTGGTTGTGGGAGGAAGAATAATGCACCTATTTCTGTCTCCCAGTTGGGGACACCACTCAGTGCTTCCAGCGCTTTCTTCGGAACGAGAGAAGAGAGAAAGCAATTGTATCGTGCGGCGAATGATTGCGACTCCGCTCGCGCAGAACGGATTCTAAATTTTCGTCCGCCGTGAGTTTGTGGAGCCATAAGCTCCTTTAATGAATCTATTCTATAGCTACATGAAGAATTGTTGCAGCGCCACTTCCAAAAAAAAAGTGTTCCACAATAACCTGCATGTGTACAAACAGCGCTGGCCAACAGTGTCAGGTGTTATGCGCAAACATACTCGACATCGTGTACAGCTGGATGCCAGCCGCCATCGTGGAAGAGCTAAAGCATCGGACTCGTTGTTCGAAGGTTGAGGTTTTCTTTCTACTTGCGGCAAGTGGTGTTTTCATCCGCTCTAATCCTTTGAAAGCAGAGTTTCTTTTTTTTGCGGAATGCGTTTTAAAAAAATCTGGATTTTTTAATTCCTCAACTACACTTTTCAGACGAAATTACAAAAAAACAATAATTGAATTTTTCAAGTGATGAAAAAGTCACGAGATGGCATTTGTATTGATACATACACGAAGTTTATTGTTCAATGTGAGCAAGATAAAAATAAAGCAAACAACTAACACGGTTAAAAACTATACGGTAACATGATCTGTTCGTGTAGCTTATACACATGCACAAAATGAGGTTAAATGGACCCGCAAGTGTAGAAAAGCCACTTTTCAACTAGTCAGAAATGTCTTGGCGCGCAAACTTTTGACATGTCGCTGACTTATGAACATCTGAGTCTTGACTAGTAAAAAGTTTTTGTACGAAGAGCTGGCATTTACTGCGTCAGATGATGATTCAGCAGTCAAGCGGTCATTCCGGAGAATCGCCATTAGGCTCCCTTCAGTTAAAGAAACCGGTAGGCACTTCCATATCAAAAGGAGACTGTGCGATTGAGTTCACTGAAGAAAACTGCGTAGCTGCGAGTGCGTCCGGATAGCGAAAAGCAAGTCCCGACCCTATAATAATTCTTCGTCGTAATACCAACGAGAGAGAAGCGCTTTTTTGAGTCCGCAGAACAGGAAGCTTAACCACAGCCACACAGTTTGGGTCAGTCAGCAGCGACACAGAAGCGGGTGGAATCACGTACCGGGACACAATAAAGTTATTGATTTCATTGATATGTGGGGTTCAATGTCCCAAAACCACCATATCAAACAATAAATTTCAAATTGAAGCAAACATTTATTTGTATCATCAAAAATTTATTATCATGCATTGGCAATGTAACAAATCGATCACCATTTGAAAGGTGCTAAACCACAAAGGCGTAGGTTTTACGGGCGAAACAAGCCGGAACTGGCAAGAGAGCGAAACCGAAGCTGCCTGGCTCACCACTGTCGCCGCTGTAGTAAAACATAACAAAATGCCTATCAAGAAAAATGATCTAAAAAGGCACCTATTTCGAACATACAGAAATGACGTACAGGAGCGTAGCCAGGGCGTGGACTACCGGACTTGTGCTCCCTCTTCACCGAAATTTCTTTTCACCATGGCACAGAGAGCAAAAAAACGTCATTTCGGGAGGGTGTCCCCCTTTTACGCGAAAAAAATGTCTGGCTACGTGCCTGATGACGCATATGTACCCATTCGGCAGTCTAGTTGCTCTCAGCGTAATATGTACATGTACATATTTCACCCTCAGTCACTAATTTCTTCAAATTTATAGTGCCACATGCTCTCCTTTGCTTACACTTTTACGTTACAGCAATAATACTCATGTAACAACTGGTTCCCGTAAACCACAACAAACGACTAGGAAACATCAAGATAAACTAAGAACTTTTCTTTGAGATTAAGCACAAAACAAGAAGATTGGAATTGCTTCAGCAACTTACGTTGCCACCAGCGACAACGCTGCAATGTTCGATGGCACGCGTATAAATACCAAAGTGCTCCACCATTTGTCAGTTTTCTGGAAGGCCTACTCTTTTTTTGAAGCTATCAATATACAACGTATCTCTCATGTGTCAAGTTTCCTTTTCCAAGCCTAGGTTCAATCAAATAAAAAGCTTTCAGTCTTCAGAACACCTCCTAGCTTCGTCAACGTCACGACCCCATGACAATATGATAATTACTTCAAATAACGTTCCCTGTATATTCCTTGAGTTGACTGCCTGTAGCTTGTCGTCAAGGCTGTGAGTTTAACAGTGACAGACAATTCCTCCAATGGGTTCGGTTTCCTTGGACCTGGTGAGCAATGAGTACTGTGATGTACAGGCAAATCAGTGAGTAATGTGAAATAAACACAAAAACAAGCGTTTAGGTACACACTTCTTTCCTTAATTCTTTGGCGAGGGTCTCGTACAGGAAGACTTGGTGCGTTTAGGTTGTAAACGAAGGATAGTTGGTCAGCTGCCACCTCGTAATATGTTCACGTAAAACGTGACGCGAAACAGGCTTATAAAGACTGTGCCACACTCACCGCCATGGCGGCTGGTGGCGCTGACTGACGCTCCTGCGTTTATTTCACATATATACCCTATAAAGTTGGTGGGGGGTAGCTGCCGCGGTAGCACAATTAGTAGAGCGTCGAACGCGTTATTCTAAGGTCGCAGGTTCGGTTCCGGCCCACGGCAAGATATCTTTTGACCAACTTTTCTTTCTTCACATTTACATTACCATAAGGTCTTATTTACATATTTTCCTCAAAATATTGTTAGATGTCATATAGGATATTCAGCTGACGCTTTATTCAAGCAACAGCAAGATGGCGCCGATGAAGAAGAAGAACGGACCGAATACTGATGATGGTTATTGAGAGATGAGGAAGATGACATCCAATGAATTCTTACACTAATTTCCCCCGTCGACGGAAGCGGCCACCCTGGCCGCGAATTACTCTGTGGAACGCATACAATAGGCCTTGAGACGCGAAACGCGCACAATCTCTGTCCCGCGGCAGCGTTGGTCAGTGGGGACATGAACAGGTGCGACAAGGTAATTCACCGGTAAGGTCTGTTCGACAACTTTGTAGGGGCCAAGATAGCGTGACTCAAGCTTCCCGCATAAGCCAGGCGTTCGCGCAGGAGTCCACAGGAGTACATCGTCGCCAGGGCGGTAGAGCATGACGCGGTGAGTGGCATCGTAACGATGTTTGTGAACTTCGTGGCTAGCTTCGGTGTTTACACGGGCAAGACGACGGCATCGAGCAACACGGGACAGAAACTGGTCGCAAACGAATGGTGAAGAGTTGACGGGACCAGAAAAGAATGAAACGTCGAGTGGTGATGTCGGTTGTTGTCCGTATACTAGGAAAAATGGAGAATAACATGTGGTTCGTTGAACTGACGTATTATATGCATACGTGACAAAGGGAAGCATGGCATCCCAATTGCGATGGTCCGGTTGGATATACAGGGACAGCATGTCACACAGCGTGTGATGAAATCTTTCCGTTAAGCCTTTGGTTTGCGGGTGATAGCTAGATGTTGTTTTATGAACTGTTTTTGATGCTTGAAGAACTTCACTGAGCGTGCTTGAAAGGAATGCCTTGCCCCGGTCGCTCAAAAGAACACGAGGGGCTCCGTGACGTAGGTAAATAGCGTTCAAGAACAAAGTTGCTACTTCCGAAGCAGTTCCTGAAGTGATCGAGGCCGTCTCAGCGTACCGGGTCAAGTGATCAACGGCGGTGACGATCCATCTTTTGCCGTCTGATGTAGTTGGGAGGGGCCCGAAAAGGTCAATTCCGACGACAGAGAACGGCTCTGACGGAAAAGGAAGTGGTTGTTGGGTCCCGACTGGAGCAGTAGTGGGCCGCTTGCGGTGTTTGCAAAGTGCGCACGAGGCAATATATTTAGCTACCATCGTGGAAAGACCTGGCCTGAAGAATCGATTGCGCATGTGCTGGTATGTTTTGTAGTAGCCCAAGTGTCCTGACGTCGGGTCGTCGTGGGAAGCGCGCAGAACTTCAGTGCGTAGTGCGCATGGTACGACGGGAACCCACCGGTGGCCTTCCGGGTAGAAAATGTATCGATATAGCACATCGTCCTCCAGCTTGAATAGTCGGAGTTTTTTCCGGAGCCTGGCATTAGGGGAAGTTGAAGCGCCGGTGCGCCGACCGATGATGTCAGTGCAATAAGAATCGGCTTGCTGGTGAGTAGTAAGTACTGACGGACGGGTGGATGAAGGTAGGGAAGAAATGGCTGATATCGACGAGGCGTCCTCCGTATAGCCAATTTGACAAGGGAATGTGACGTGCGCCGAAAACTGCGGCAAAAGGCATCGTGACAAAGTGTTGACATCTTGATGTTGTCTTCCAGTCTTCTAGATGACGTCAATGTCATAAGATTGTAATCGGAGAATCCAGCGGCCAAGTCGTCCGGACAAGTTTTTGATTGTGGACAACCAGCAGAGTGCATGGTGGTCTGTCACAACAGTAAAATGTCGACCATGTAGGTACGAACGAAATTTTTGGATGGACCAGACAACAGCCTAGCACTCTTGTTCGGTTATCGAGTACCTCTTCTCTGCAGAAGTCAGAGCGCGGCTTGCATACCCGACAACTTTCTCGCGAAAGGCATGGTCACGAAGGAGGAGTACGGCGCCGATTCCTTGCCCACTAGCGTCAGTGTGTAATGCCGTAGGTGCCCTGTCGTGGAAATAACAAAGCACCGGTGGGGATGTCAGTGCCTGCTTGAGTTCTTGAAATGAGGTTTCGCATTGATCATTCCAATCGAAGGAACCGGTACTAGCAAGGAGCTTGTGGAGAGGAGCAGCAATAGTGGCAAAGTTGCGAATGAAGCAGCGAAAGTACGATGCGAGTCCAAGGAAACTGCGTAGTTCTTTGGAGCGAAATGGTCGTGGAAAGTTGAGGACTGCGGAAATTTTGTCCGGATTGGGCTGGATGCCATCTTTATTACTAACGAGATGTCCTAGAACTTTCATAGCTGTGTTGCCAAAATGGCACTTCTTTGTGTTTAGTTGAAGTCCAGCATTGGAGAGACATGTGAGCACTTGATCTAGGCGTTGCAGATGATCATCAAAAGTGGAAGAAAACACGACGATATCATCGAAGTAGCATAGACAAGTTTTCCACTTGAGGCCACGAAGAACAGTGTCGATCATCCTTTCAAATGTGGCGGGAGCATTACATAGACTAAATGGCATTACGTTAAACTCGTAAAGACCGCCCGGCGTAGAAAAGGCGGTCTTTTCTTTGTCTGCTTCGTCCATTGGTATTTGCCAATACCCGTACCGAAGGTCAAGGGTGGAGAAGTATTGGGCGCCTTGCAATGAGTCAAGTGCATCATCTATACGAGGCATCGGATATACATCCTTTCGGGTAATCTTGTTGAGCGCGTGGTAATCAACACAAAATCGTACCAATCCATCCTTCTTTTGTACCAACACAACGGGTGATGACCAAGAACTGGTAGAGGGTCGTACGATGTTTCTTTTTAGCATATCGGTCACGTTCTCCTCGATTATTTTGCGCTCGGCTAAGGAGACTCGGTAGGGACGACGGCGTACAACAGTCTGACCTCCAGTGTCAATGCGACGATGCGCAACTGTGGTCTGTCGTGTTGCCGAAGCATTGGCGTCGAAGGAGGCCTGGTGTTTCGTTAGCGAATTTAGCAATGTCTCACGCTGAGAAGCAGAAAGGTCAGGATTTATCCCGCGAGCAAAGGAGCAGGAAGTAACAGACTGGGCCTGTTGTGGCTGAGCTGTCAAGGTGTCAAGAGAGACCAAAGATACCGGTTGGGTATCCCATAACATGACACTGCAGAGCCTTGGGCTAGGAGGACAGGCTCTGGGGTAGGGTTCAGGCCAAGGATTATCGCAGCACTGTCTTTGAACCACACCAGGCTTGAGGGGACTACCACGCCGCGAGCTAGACAGCTGCTGGAAGGGGTGATAAGGACATCACCATTGGCAATATTCGGAGAAGTGATGGTGATGAGTTGCTCCTGACCCGGGAGCATTATGGATTCGGAAGCTATGAAGAAACGCAATGGTTTTTCGTCGACGCGTTCGCTGCAGTGATCGGTCTCGGTCATTTCGACTACACGTTGATGGCAAGAAATTAATGCAGATGCTGATGAGAGGAAGTCCCAACCTAAAATTAGTTCATGAGCACATGAAATTAAGACAGCGAAGGTGATGTGATGACGAATACCATCAATGAAGACACGCGCTGTACATTGGGCCGATGGTCTAATTATTGCTCCATTGGCCCCAATCAAAGATGATCCAAGGTAGGGTGTCTTCACATTTCGCAATCGAGAACACAAGTCGGCACGCATAACTCAAATAGTTGCTCCCTTGTCCACCAAAGCCAACACCCGCACACCTTGCACAGTTACCAATAACATGTTTGACGGTCGTTCAGGAGGACTTGGGTAATTTCGCCGCGATGCAGTTTTCCCTCCAAAAACTGCAGTGTTTAGTTTTCCGATCGCTGGGCAGCCAGTTGAGATACAGGCCGAAGTGGTGAAACAGAACGTCGGAGTGGCGAAGGGGAGCGTGGTCGAGATGCACGTGTACTGTTGGTCGTGTTGGAAATGCGCACAGGAGACGGTGATTGGTGGTTGGAACGACTGTCGGCATACCGGTAGTAAGCTCGAGCACATGTGTCCTCTCGTTCAAAAGCGGCATAACCACAACGTTCATCTTGCTGCCGACGTCGACATACCCGGGAAATGTGTCCTCGAATACCACAGTAGTAGCAAATAGGCCGTGGGGTCCGCCAGGAAGAATGGTAGGTTGGGTTCGGTGGACGGGCGACTAGAGGTGCGAGATGTTCATGATCAGGCACAGGTGGTGGTACTTGAGAGGGCGATGGTTGCATTGAAGTGATCTGAGCATATGAAGCGGGTTGGGGGCATGGTGGAGCACAGTGGGTGCTTTGAAACGCTGACATTTCTTCCCTAATAATGTCACGCAGATCGCTGCAGGCGGGTTGAGCGGGAACGTCGTTAGAATGAGGTAAATTGCAGGCTTGCAATTCCTCACGAATTATGGCTGTAATGATGGATCGGAGCTCCATACTGTTTGCCAGGGGGTTCTCAGAGAAGTCGGGTCGCAGGCGAATCGACTGCAAGGTATCAAGCCGCTGGCATACAGAGACGACGTCAGAAACCGCGGAAGGGTTGTGCGCGACGAAGGCGTTGAAAGCGGTAGGTCCGATACCCTTCAGATTGTGCCGGACACGATCACCTTCTGGCATGGTGTCGTCGATACGGCGGCAAAGTGCAAGCACATCCTCAATATAGGAAGTGTAGGACTCACCGCAATGTGGAACGCGTTCTGCCAGTTTCTTGCGAGCAACTTCTGAACGGACGGTCGGTGTGCCGAAAATGCGTCGGAGCTGGTCTTTAAAGGTAGACCAATCGCGGAAATCACTCTCGTGATTCAGGAAGCACGTATTGGCAACCTGAGAGACGTAAAACTGGACGCGTGCTAATTTCGATGCCTCGTTCCAGTTGTAGTAGACACCTACGAGGTCACAGTTGTCGAGTCAGTCTTCGACATCTTCGCCAGGCAGACCGGAGAAGATTGGAGGCTCCCGAGGGGGGTTGTTGACCGGGCTAGGGTTGGCGGCTTGTGGTTGCGCCGGCGGGTGGTTCGGTTGGGCTTGCTCTTGCGCCATGGTGCTCTGCTGGCGTAAGCGACGTCCCAAACGGAGCTCCAGGAGCTGGCTTTAGATGAAAAGAGGTCGAAGAGATCGGGAAGCACCTTCCACCACTAGAAATACCACGGGTCCAGCTGACGCTTTATTCAAGCAACAGCAAGATGGCGCCGATGAAGAAGAGGAACGGGCCGAAGACTGATGATGGTTATTGACAGATGAGGAAGATGACATCCAATGAATTCTTACAATATATATATATATATAGAGAGAGAGAGAGAAAGAGAGAGAGAGAGAGAGAACGTGCGTGCGTATTCTGAACGAATTTCCCACAGATCCTCGGTGTGCGAACAGCAGTCACATAGCAGTGAAGTATTCCGCATGGCAGTAAGCCCGCATTGCGGTGCCCTTAAATTCTTTTTAAACAGAAAGTTTTGGAACCCTTTCAAATTAACCTTTGCGACGTACTGTACTGAACGTTGTAGATCAGTTAGGAATGAAATAAATTAAATATATCCCAAGAAAGCTAAAGATTTACCATATCAGTATCTAAATGTCATTAAGGAACATCATTTTGCCAATCTTGAAACATCCATTTGTGATAGTGACTGATGCTTTCTTTCGTTTAGGAGAAGGCAAGCGTAGATATCGCATCATCCTTTTTATATTCAGCTTTCCTAATTCAATTACCCGAATTTACCCCTATTTACCAAGCTGAACTACTGGCAAATAGTCCTTGTATAGCGTAAATTGCCCAAGGTCAATCAGCGGTGGTTGTTCTAACAGACTCTCTCTCTGTTTGTGCTGCCTTAAGCGCATCAAATTTCTCGCATATCTCAGAGACATTCTACTCGCTCATTCCTAGACATGTACGACTAGTACGACCAGTGCGAATACCAGGCCGGAGAATTTTAGCTCTCCATTTGCATACAGATGTAAAAGCTATGTCTTCCCTTGCTGGTCCTGTTCTGCCTATTTTACCCTACGACGGAATATATCACAGCAGCGCGTTCGGAAAAACGTCCAACGGCCATTGGCTTCGAAAAATCTCTTTTTTTTTCATCAGACTATCCACAGCTAAAGTTCGCTTGGAAAAGCAAGTGGTGTACATCAAGAAAGGAGGTAATAGTGATTACAACGCTGCGTTGTCGAGTCCCTTCATTGATCTTTTACCTTCACAGGTCAGGTCTGGCAGAATCACCTTTATGCATTTTCAGTATTAGGAGAGAATCATTGGAGCACTTCTTTTTGACATGTCGAAGATTTAAAACACATGGAAAAGACTACTAGAAGAACCTTCACGCAAATTAATCTTGTCTGGTGATTCTTCATTTGGCGCAATCGCATCCGGTTTTAGCCACAGGAGCGCTTTCAAAGCTGTTACAAACTTTTACGAGAATTTAAAAGAATGGAACGTAAACATAGCTATATTGAGTTGTTTTAGGCATAGACGTTGTGTGTGTGTGTGTGTGTGTGTGTGTGTGTGTGTGTGTGTGTGTGTGTGTGTGTGTGTGTGTGTGTGTGTGTGTGTGTGTGTGTGTGTGTGTGTGTGTGTGTGTGTGTGTGTGTGTGTGTGTGTGTGTGTGTTAATATGCCGTTCATTTCAGTTTTTTTAAATCCTACAAGATTTATTTATTACCTCTACTACCTATTGAATTCAGCTCTTTCCTTCAAGAAGTGAATCAGTATAACAAGCAAAGCACCGTCCAATTCATGGCCTATACCACTGAGTGGGTTGCAAGTTTTGAAAAAACAAACAAACTGTCAGGTACGAAACACCAAAATGCAGACATTATGTCGAGCTCCACGCTGTCGCGAAATAAGCATGCCGGACCTACCTGCTGTGCATCACCTCTCAGCAGAGCAACCACGCAGACGACGAGCCCTAGCATTGTCGCGTTCACTGCACCATGACTTCCTTCAGTCAGCCCACCTCGCCTCGCTCCAAAGTTCTGATACATACTGCCGTACAATCATCTATCGGCTCACTGGCTTGTTCCGTACTCCGAACAGCCACCTAAAACACTCACGCGTTTAAACGTTGA
>WOVY01006971.1:0-21463 GCA_013436015.1 Rhipicephalus annulatus
ACGCTGGTATCTTTCCATTCAGTGAGGCACAACAGCAACCAACAACAGCAAAGCGTTGTAACGAGTAACGCAAAACCGATTTTAGACTCAGTAAGAATGTCAAAAAAAGACACCTGCTCTGCCTGTTCTAGTTTTGTAAAGAAAGTCTCATACTCGAAGGAAATAATTGCAGGCAAAAAGTATGTGTGGACTGTGCCGTCGTTCACAGTGCCTAAATTGCCGTAGATGTCTATGTAACTGTTCAAGAGTCCCGCAACCAGAGCACTTGTGTTTCTATAGGACGTTTTTTCTAGTGTGACGTTGTAGTGGCTTAGAACACTCCAGATCGAATCAGTCTTCCAGTTGTACAACCAGTCATCAGTGCTGTCGTTGGCATGCATTTCATGAACCAATATTCCTACGCGAATGACGGTGTTCCTTAGTTGGCTTTGTGGACCATCTGACTTGCTTAGATCACACCGCAGGCAGCAGCCTCTGGAGTAAACATGGAGAAGAGGTTGACAGCGCTAACTGTGATCTTCCTGCTAGGTACTCACGGAAAGTACAGGTGAAATTTCTCAAGCCAGCTAAAGAGACATACTGAGTGAACAAGTCATTGGTGGTCAGGGTATTGTCTATCACTATCCAATCAACGTAATAGAGCAAAAATGGTGAACGGAAAGCAATGCTGAGACAGCTTGAGACGTCAACTAGCCCCGTTTTCGGAACGATGGCGATTGTTTTGATGCTTCTGACAGTATTCATCGAAACAAATGCGGAGAATTTGGGACTTTGCAAAATCCATTTGGTAATGGGCCATCGCAGGCGTTCCGGCGAGAAGTCGTCGACAAAGACAAACGTTTTGTCACAAAAACTATGGCTATGCTATCGTGAATTGAAATATTGTCATCGAGAGCCCCTAAGAGTTCCCTCCTCGCTTTGTTTAGCAACGTTAGACTTTCGGTCCCCATATGAAGTAACAGCAAAGCCAACAAAATTTTCAACGTCATTTTGTACTACAAACTTTCTGGCTATAAGATAGGATTATTGATAGAATGTGTTTACTAGTACAATTGTGGTATTTGCTAAACTTCTTTGCGAGAACAGTGAAATGCCTACAGCATAATGAGTATATACATTCGTTTCAAACTTTTTAAGCAAAAAAAAACACCATAAATGCTTCCAACACCGAATTTTTGAGATTACAGGTGGCGTTTTCTTGTGGGAAACACACATTTCTGTAAAAGATTCAGATTCACCATAAAGGCATCGGTTTCAAGATCTAGTCTCAATCTCACACCAGAGCCGAAAACAGGAGCATTGCCTTCATGCTCCACGATATTGATGTTTTCACCCACAACACACCTTGGCAAACGAAGAACGAGGAAATTTGGATGATATCTGCAAACGGCAGAAGGTACACAGTGCATACGATGTCACCACTCTTTGTCTCTAGGTGCGCACAGCAGAGTCGACGAGCGTGTGCAAGCCAGAAGGCACTGATTTAATTAATTTTGTTTTTCATAGTCGCAGCAACAGCATCATCATTTGGCACATCCGAAGCCTGACACCACTATAGTCGTCGCCGTATTAGCAGGAGAAGGCTGCATGCTTTGCAGTACACCCTCGCTGGTGTTGATTCTTCATGAGCACTTCGTGCTCGTGAAGTCGCCGATGGAGCAGCAGTACAAAATAAAATGTTCTGTTTCTTGTAAAGGTATGCTTGGATGCACGGCGTAGTGCGGCCGGTGGCTTAGCAGCGCGTTTGAAGTATGCGGTTTTTATAGGACCGCCATTCAATATAAGGTACAGGAAAAATAGAAAGTGCATCATACACGCAACATTGTGTAAGCGACAGCCCCTGTGTTTTCATCGTTTGCGTGTCTCGTGCTTTTGCGCCGTTCTTAACCATGTGTTAGCGTACGTCATTTGCTCAACATATGGCAGATACCAGCCTACAGGAAGGCTCGGTTTTAAGACGCTTGCCACATGAAAGCGTAAAAATAAGCGCGGTAGCGTGTGTTACGACAGTATTCATGCCGCGTGGAATAGAAGAGCGCTCGCATATGCAATTACATGCAGAAAAATTGTACCGGTTCTTTTTCATGCCGTAACGGAAATCGATCAACTTCGTTTTAAGGCGTTCTGACAGTGCAAGAAATGACATTAGGCTTTTCAAATGGCTTGTGAATGGTCACGGCTAAAACATGGCTTAGTTTACGTGAGGGCATGTACACCAAACAGCCGTTGCCATGGTAAACTTTGCCCTCTATATTTGTTCCGACAGTGCTTTTCTTGTATGCAGTGGGAATACGTGTTCGTTCAGATGTCGCAGGTGTGCGTCTTTCCCTTTGTTCATTCTGGACTAGTCATGTTCTCCCAAATGTCAACCGACATTGCGCTGTCAAATATATCTATGTATATATATATGGCTTATATGCAGAAAAATAATTTCGGTTGCTGTAAGGTTATAAGTATGAAATTAGATGCGCTATCAGATAACAACTGCTTATTAAGCCGACGTTTCGACAGGAGCCCCGTCTTTTTCAAGACATAATAATATTTTTAAATTTCCCGTGTCTTTCTATAGCTTATCAAGAGAGGAGGAAATGTGTCAGAAGAAAATTATAAACAACAAAAGAACGGGGGGAAAACATTAAAAGTTATGCGACATTTAAGAGAAGAAGCAGGAGAAACACTACGAGATTATGAAGGGATGGCATCTCAAGAGAGTAGGGCAAACGCAAACGAGCCAAGCCATTATTGTCAACAGTCCCTCCTGCGCACCCACGTTTTCCCCAAGTGGACAGTGTGACCACTGTTTTAGTATTGCCCTTTCAGGTGCAATCTGCTGGCGGCTTGTCCATTATCAAAGTTTGAAAAAAATCGGTGGGGAGAAACTTGAGTGCTTCGGGCACATGTTGGTGGCATCGGAAAATATTAAAAAGCTGGTAATTGAGGCACTGCCGTCATAATTCATTATATGGCCGGATTGGCCACTCTAAGTGAAAGAAAAGGAGGGAGGGGGCGTTAAAAAGTTAGAAAAAAAGCAAAGAAGAAAGAAAGGAACACGAATAAATGAAATCCGCAGCCACTTATCTCTGCGTTCCGACTGTGCTTGAAGCGGCAAACCAATTTTATATTGTCAGGTGCATACGCTTGCAGCTTTGTTAGATGGTAGTATTGTCGCAATGGGAGGCTTGGGGCAAAGTACTGATTAGAAAGAAGCGTTTGCGTCTTTTATTGATCGTAATGCTGACAGAATGCCTGGGTGTTCATATATTTTGTTTTTATCGCGTTGAATTTGTAGATAAAGTATGATTCCTGTTGTTCCCATTTTCTGATTGTTGGAATATTGTTTTTTAATAGTGTATCCCTGATGTCATCAAAGCTGTGGTCATCAATGTGCTGTGTTTTGAAAGTGCACATGGAATGCCTGGCAGGGAACGTTCATGTGCTCGATGTTTGTTGAATCTAATTCTAAACGCAGTTTCCGTCTGGCCTACGTATTGCATGTTGCATACCCCACATTCCAGAAGGTATATGACGATTTATGAGGCGCAGTATTGTGCTCCACTCAACTTGTGCTTGTAATCCGAGTGGGTGCTTTCCGCCACTGTCGTTGTCTGCATGTGTTTGCATACTTTGCATTTACTCTTTCCGAAGGATGATACCCTGTTTGAGGTTTCAAGCCTTCGTGTGCTAAGATTCGGATGCACGTTAAAGAACCCCAGGTGGTCAAAATTTCTGAAGCACTCCACTACGGCATCTCTCATATTCATATGGTGGTGTTGGGACGTCAAGCCCCACATATCAATCAATCAATCATGCCTACCTTTGAATTCATTAACTTATTCTATAAACTTTTCGGCTGCCTGTATACCACACAAGGAGGAGAAGTGAAAATTTTGAATAATCGCACGCTCTGTTCCAATAAGATAAAGTGTTTTATTAGTCTTGTTTATGTTCGGTGGTTAGCTCGTGAAAGCTAATAGCAAATTTTTGTTGTGGTGCTGGTCGGCAGCTTTCCGGTGGTTTAGAAGAGTCTGGTGTTCCCGATTTACCGCTTTTTGGTGGCGTCCTCAATGATAGCTGGCGGGTATTTCTGATAAAGCAGTGCTTCGTGCACATGTGTGCTGTTTTTTCTGGAAGTGCTCGGTGCGGGAGCAGATTTGTCTGAACCTGTGTGCTTGAGAATAAGGAATGCTGGTCTTGCAGTGTCGCAGGTGGCAGCTCTTTAGGTGCAGATATTGTTACCTGTCCGTTGATTTTCTGCATACGCCAGTTACCAACGCACCATTGTCCACTCGAATAGGTACATCAAGAAAGCCTATTTAGCGTTAGAGTAGGAGTCTGTAATTAAATGCTGGGGTACACTTGGTTAAATGCCTGAATGAATTAGAGAAGCTTGTTTTCCGAAAGTTGCGAAAGCATGAATATATCGTCTAGGTACTCTTTATAGAATGAAGGTTTGGTATCACAAGATGAAAGAAAACTGGACTCTATATGGTGCATGAGTATGCTAGCGTAGTTCGGGGCGATTTTTGTACCCATTGCCATGCCGCTCATTTGAAAGTAGTAATGATTGTTAAATTCAAAGCTGTTCAATTCGACTACCAGTCTCGTTAATATTTCAAGTACTTCTTTTGCTCAGATATGCGCCAGGGCTGTGGGCGCCATACGGTTAAACAAATGTCCTTACGCTATCGTCATGTGGGATATTTGTGTAGAAGAAACTAACATCCAATGTTATGAGGAGAACACCGTCTGGAATTTTTACGTCCGATAATAACCCAAGGAAATGGTTTGTGTCACGCAAGAAGGACTCGTATGGGGGTAGTATGTATTTGATAACGAGTCACTGTAACTAGAAATAGGTTCCGTTAACGTTCCCGTTCCTGATATAATTGGTCTGCCAGGGTTTCGCTCTTTATGAATCTTCTGCAGCATGTAAAAACGACCAGGTGCCGCACGTAGCGTAACAAGAGACTTGTACTCAAATTGAGCAGCTTTGAATTTGACAATCAGTACTACCTTTAAATCAGCGGCATGATAATGGGTACAAGAATGGCTCCAAAGTATATGAAGACATGAAAAATGTGTAAATAATTGTATGCCCCTTGAAAGAGACAGGGTTCCTGTCGAAACGTCATCTGAATAAACAGTTTTGATGTGAAAGGGCATCTACGTTCATATTTGTAAATTGGATATATATATATATATATATATATATATATATATATATATATATATATATTTATTTATTTACATTCTATTGGTTCTAATTAACTTCCCCTGTACATTTCTGGCATTACTGTCTGTTAGATCTCAATAATATTGTGTCAAAACACGGAAAAACGAGCCTTAAGGTATACACTTCTTCCCCATATATATATATATATATATATATATATATTGTAGTGAAGAGGAATGCCCACTACTGCAGCGACATCGACACGTGGGCGCGAGACACGAGCTAGGACTGCCTGATTGCTGCTGCGACGCTGCCCGTATACTCGGCCTGCTCTTGCTGCTTCGATACCGACGCCGCTACCGCTGTTTACCTTGCATTTACATTATATTTTGGTGGAGAGTGCTGCGGTCTTCCCCAGTCCTGGAACTGCGTAGCCGAAAGCTGCCGTCCGTCATGCCTGACGACGCTGTCTTCACACCCCCACCGGCTTCGCCACGCAGGAGCTGTCCCGGTGCCCAGCTCTTGCGAGAACCAGACATCTTCAGCGGCACCGATGAGAAAGACGTTGAGGATTGGCTGGAATCGTATGAACGAGCCAGCGCTACTAACAAATGGGACGATCCCACAAAGCTTGGCACCGTGATGTTTTATTTAACGGATGTTGCCAAGCTGTGGTACAGAAACCATGAGGCGGATATCCCCACCTGGACTACCTTCAAAACCTGCATTGTAGATGTTTTCGGACGCCCTGGTGTGCGCAAACTTCGCGCAGAACAACGCCTACGAGGCCGGTCCCAACAAACTGGTGAGACATTCACCAGCTACATAGAGGACATCCTTGACCTCTGTCGGCGTGTCGACCGGTCGATGGCAGAAACTGACAAGGTGCGACATATCATGAAAGGCATTTCCGATGACGCCTTTCAAATGCTGCTATCCAAGAACCCTGTCACTGTCTCTGAGGTCATTGAGTTGTGTCAGAGTTTCGACGAGCTGCGACGACAGCGTCTTCTCACTCGACGCCCTGACGTCCCGGATGACATCCTCTCCAGCCTGACCACCACGTCTGACCTTCAGTCGCTGCTATCGCAGATTAAGGAGTTTGTTCGTGCTGAGGTCGCTCGTCAGCTATCGCTGCTATCAACAGCCGGCCAACCAGCGTCACCTCTGCCAGCAAACATTCGCCAGGTCATCCAGGAGCAAGTTTGCGCGGCTCTGCCATCTGCCCGTGACACTTCACCCTTGCCGAGCCCTGTTGCCTGTGCCGAGGTAAATGCACCTCTAAGCTATGCTGAAGTAGCGGCTCGACCACCTCTTCAGACTTTTACGTCGCTTCCCTCAGCCGGGCCGCTCCGACCCACTCCTCGGTTCGCTCAGCCAACGTCCGTCCAGAGTAGTGGACAATGGCGTACACTCGACAATCGCCCAATATGCTTTGCCTGTGGGCTACCTGGCCACATAGCGCGATATTGCCGTCGGCGCGTTCCTGTCTACCGACAGAGCTACGACCAGACCTTCGAACCTGCCCTTTATGTGCCACCGCGCCGTTCGTTCACAGGCTCTCAGCCACCCGACCAGATGTCATCGTACGCCGACCCCCGCCCTCCTGTTAACCGCCGCTCGCCATCACCTCGACGCCGCTCGCCATCGCCGATGCGTCGTCGTCCTTCATCGCCGGAGCGGGAAAACTAATTGCCGCAGTTCCAGAGGCAGGAACTGCGTCGCCAGCGAAAAGACCAAGGCCTCTCACTTCACCAACGAATGTTCTGGACGTACATGTGGACGGTGTCGCTGCACTCGCTCTTGTCGACACTGGTGCCGCAGTTTCAGTGATAAGTGCTAGACTCTGCCGCTTGCTGAAAAAAGTTATGACGCCACTAGCTAGTATATCACTTCGTACAGCCAGTGCAGATCACCTCACACCAACCGCTGCTTGTACTGCTCGCATCGCGATTGATGGCCTCATTTATGTCGTTGAATTGGTAGTGTTGGATTCCTGTTCCCATGACCTCATTTTGGGCTGGATTTTCTCTCCGCTAATAAGGCCGTCATCGATTGCTCGCGCGCTGAGGTGGCATTTGAAGTGTTTGACGACGCTCCATTATATGATGCTCATGAAACCGGGGACAAACTATTTGTTGCTGAAGACGTCATCATACCGCCGCACTCTTTTGCCCTTACCATGGTGTCTTGCAACTCTCTCGCCGAGTCTAGTGCCCTTTTCACGCCATCTGCTCTTTTCGTTCGTCGCAAGTGTTCGCCGCTACCTTATGCCCTTCTAGAACTTCATGACGGCGTCAGCAGACTACTCATCTCGAACCTGTTGTCATGTCCTATAACACTACTTCGGGGTGAGTGCGTCGGGCGTGTTTACACTCTCGACCCTTCTGCAATTATCGACATGCCGGCTGGTCCTTCCGCCGAACACGAAGTCGCCGGAGTGACCTGTGCCTCTTCGCCGCAGACTACTAGGCCGGACGTACTGAGCAGCTCCATCGCCGACACGTTAACCGTTTCGCAACGTGCTCAGCTTCTACGACTACTGAACAAGTTCCGTTATTCCTTCGACTGCCAGCATACTCCCCTCGGCCGCACGTCAGCCGTGTGTCACCGCATCAACACGGGTACCAATGCGCCATTGCGTCAAAGACCCTATCGCGTGTCCGCAGCCGAACGCCAGGTTATCGATGACCAAGTAGCTGACATGCTCAAGCGTGGCGTCATCCAGCCTTCGAACAGCCCCTGGGCATCTCCAGTCGTTCTCGTTAAGAAGAAGGACGGGTCAATTCGCTTCTGTGTTGACTACCGTCGTCTTAACAAAATAACTCAAAAGGACGTTTACCCGTTACCGAGAATCGACGATGCCCTTGACTGCCTCCAAGGTGCGGAGTTCTTCTCTTCTATTGACTTACGGAGTGGCTACTGGCAAGTCCCTCTGGCACCTGAAGATCAGCCTAAAACGGCCTTTGTCACACCTGATGGCCTATACGAATTCTGTGTCATGCCTTTTGGTCTTTGCAACGCACCCGCAACATTCGAGCGGATGATGGACAATCTTTTGCGTGGCCTGAAGTGGAAAACATGCCTGTGCTACTTGGATGACGTGATTATATTTTCCCCAGATTTTCCAACGCATCTCCGCAGGCTAGATGAAGTGCTGCAGTGCCTAACTGACGCCGGCCTTCAGCTCAACCTTAAGAAATGCCGCTTCGGCGCAAGTCAGCTCACCATCCTCGGTCATGTTGTATCTAAAGAGGGTATTCTTCCTGACACAGCCAAGCTTCGGGCAGTTGCAGAGTTCCCTAAACCTGCGTCTCTGAAGGATCTGCGCAGCTTTCTTGGCCTCTGCTCGTATTTCCGCCGCTTTATTCGGAATTTTGCTATGATCACCGCCCCCTTGACTGAACTTCTGCGCAGTAACTCGAAAAGTTACGCTTGGTCACCCGCCTGTGACGATGCTTTCGAAAAGTTGCGCCATCTGTTAACCTCGCCACCAATCTTGCGTCATTTCGACCCGACTGCTCCGACGGAGGTACACACCGATGCCAGCGGTGTTGGACTCGGCGCCGTGCTCGCGCAGCGTAAATCGGGATTCCATGAGTACGTAGTCGCATACGCAAGCCGTACCCTTACCAAAGCGGAGAAGAACTATTCTGTGACAGAGAAGGAGTGTCTGGCAATTATATGGGCTCTAGGTAAATTTAGACCGTACCTATATGGTCGCCCTTTCGACGTAGTCACCGATCATCATGCGCTTTGTTGGTTATCCACGTTGAAGGACCCCTCCGGCCGTTTAGCTCGCTGGGCTTTGCGGTTGCAAGAGTTCGACATGCGTGTTGTCTACAGGTCTGGCCGACGTCACACTGATGCCGACGCTTTATCACGCTCGCCTATGTCCGCTGAAAGCTCTGCATGTTTATCTGCCGTGGACGAAATGGTTGCGTTCCCAGATAACTGTGACATGGCGTCTGAGCAACGCAAGGATGACTGGATCAGCTCTGTTCTGCGATTCCTTTCAGATCCGTCGACTTCTCCATCTTCTCGAACGTTGCGCCGTCAAGCGGCTCACTTTGAGGTCCGCGATGGCCTCCTTTATCGCAGGAATTACAAGTCTGAGGGCCGAAAGTGGCTACTTGTCATACCTCGCCATCTTCGTGCTGCAATATGTTCAGCTTTCCACGCTGACCCTCAGTGCGCACATGCGGGCATCTTCAAAACATACGCTCGCATTTCCTCCCGGTTTTATTGGCGAGGCATGTACACCTTTTTGCGCAAGTACATTCAGTCATGCCCACAGTGCCAACGACGGAAAGCTCTGCCTCATCATACCTCTAGTCCGATCCAGCCAATTCCTTGCCCAGCCAGGCCTTTTGACCGCATTGGGATCGATCTGTACGGGCCTCTTCCATTCACGGCTTCCGGAAACCGTTGGATTGTTGTCGCTGTCGACTATCTGACGCGATACGCAGAAACAGCCGCTTTGCCTGCTGCCACAGCACGCGACGTATCTTCTTTTCTCTTGCGGCACTTCATTCTCCGTCACGGCGCACCGCGCGAACTTCTCAGCGACCGAGGACGTGTGTTCCTCTCTGAAGTCGTCAACGCACTCCTCGCCGAATGCCGTATTATTCACCGGACTACCACCGCCTACCATCCGCAGACGAATGGATTGACGGAAAGATTCAACCGTACCCTAGGAGACATGATATCAAAGTATGTTGCCTCAGACCACTCCGACTGGGACCTCATTCTGCCTTTTGTGACATACGCCTACAATACTGCTCCACAGGCGACTACGGGCTTTTCACCATTTTTCCTGTTATATGAACGAGACCCTTCCACCACGCTAGATACCATTCTGCCCTACCACCCCGATTCCTCCGAGTCTACGCCCATCTCTGAAGCTGCCCGCCGCGCCGAGGAATGCCGTAAGCTCGCCCAGTCGTTCACAACCATCGACCAATGGAGACAAAAATCTCGGCGTGACGATAACCACCCGTACCCTAACTTTGTTCCGGACACTCTTGTGTGGCTTTGGGTTCCCGCTGTGCCTACAGGGCTTTCCTCGAAGTTTTTTTTCAAAATACCAGGGACCCTACCGCATTGTCTCGCAGACTTCACCAGTTAACTACATCGTCGAACCCGTTACGCCATCCACAGACCAGCGCTTTCGGGGACGTGAAATTGTTCACGTACAGCGGCTGAAACCTTATTACGACCCGCTCGTACTCTGTTCACCGTGAGTCGCCAGGATGGCTCTTTTTCCGACGGGGGACGAAGTGTAGTGAAGAGGAATGCCCACTACTGCAGCCACATCGACACGTGGGCGCGAGACACGAGCTAGGACTGCCTGATTGCTGCTGCGACGCTGCCCGTATACTCGGCCTGCTCTTGCTGCTTCGATACCGACGCCGCTACCGCTGTTTACCTTGCATTTACATTATAATATATATATATATATATAGAGAGAGAGAGAGAGAGAAATCCGCTTTTACACAGAAATACTGTTCAATGCAGCAAAAATATTTTTACGTGGATTTTGACCAAACCCCTTTTAGTTAACACATTTTTTTTCATCTGATCCCAATACGTTCCAACCAGGCGATAATTTTACGAGTATGTTATTCATTAAATTGAATGCGATGGACCGTGCTCGAGGAACAAGATGGAGACAGTTCATCAACAACCACAACCGACGCCGTGTTTCTCTTTCATGCAGCAGGGCTGTTGCGGCTGTTGTGTATCATAACCCCCCGGTGGTAGAAACAGTGTCTCGGTGCTTGAGCTTTTCGCATGCGGTAGAAAGAGCGTGATAAGCCTTGAGGCGAGCTATGTGCATGATGTCACTCGAAGCTGACGATGATTACGTTGGATCGGCTGGAACGATCTCGTATGTAACGTCAGTCACCTGGCGATCGACGCGGTATGGTCCAGTGTAGCGTGACAGCAGTTTTTCAGAAAGACCTACACGTCGAGGGGGGACCAGAAAAGGACAAGGGAACCCAGTGAAAAGTGCATGTTTCCACGATGGGAATCGTTGAGCTGTCTGTGGTGGTCCCGTGAGGCCAGCAGACGGCTGCGGGCGAGTTGGCGTGCGTGGTCGGCTCACGCGATGGCTTCACCAGCATACTCTGTGACTGAGGGCAGAAAGGTGTCAAAGGGTAGGGCGTGTTCTCGGCCGTATAGAAAATAGAATGGCGAATAGCCAGCAGTGTCGTGACGTGACAAATTATATGCGAACGTCACAACTGGCAAATGAACGTTCCAGTCCTGGTGGTCGGCTACTACGTATTTATAAAGCATGTCGGTTATGGTGCGGTTGACGCGCTCCGTAAGACTGTTTGTTTGCGGATGGTACGAAGTGGTAGACTTGTGCTTGGCAGTGCAAGTTGCAGGATTTCATCAACTACAGATGATAGGGAGGTCCGGCCCCGGTCAGTGGGAAGTTTGCGTGGAGCTCCGTGTACTAAAATAATATCATGTACCAGAAAGTCCGCCACATCGGTTGCTCAACTCGTTTGAAGGGCTCGTGTGATAGCGTACCATGTCGCATAGTCAGTAGCGACAGCAATCCATTTGTTGCCTGAGCTGGAGATCGGGAATGGGCCAACCAGGTAAAGCCAACTCGAACAATAAAGTTCCGTGAGAATGTCGATCGGCTGAAGGAGTCCAGCTGGTAGGGAGGATGGCTTTTAGTGGCACTGGAAGGGCTCACAAATGGCGAGGTAGCGCAGAACAAAATGGGCAAGACCAGGCCAAAAGAAACGACGACGTACACGGTCGTATGTCCAGGAGATGCCCAAGTGGCTCGCAAAGAGCGTCATAAAGTTAGTTGAGGACAGTCGCTTGAATATGTGCTGGTATGACGAAGAGTAAGTCATGGCCATATGGATCGAGGTTACGGTGACGCAGGATCCCGTCTTTAACTAGGAACATTTATTGAGATGCGTTGTGAGGCATTGACTCAAGATTGTGAGTGATTGGTCGCAAGGAAGCATCCCGGCGTTGTTCGTGGCCAAGGTTGAGTAGCTGCGTCACAGACAGAAGGTCGAGAAGGGTGTCAGTATGGGCAGCTTCTTCCACAGGGTAGCGTGATAAACAATTCGCATCTTGATGCAGCCACCCTGTTTTGTACGTTACGGCGAACGTGTAATCTTGTAAAAGTACAGACCCAACGAGCGAGGTGTCCTGTGGGATCCTAGTTGAGTAAGGCCAGCCAGCTGAGTGCGTGGTGATCGGTGACTACTCGGAATGGACGCCCGTATAAATATGGGCGAAACTTGGCGACTGCCCACACAGAAGCAAGACACTAACGCTCCATGATTGAATAGTTGCACTCGGTGGTAGATAGCAGTCGACTTGCATATGCTATAACACGGTCATGTCCGCGTTGGTGTTGCAATAGCATTGCTCCTATGCCGTGCCCACTAGGGTCAGTGCGAACCTCAGTTGGAGCTGATGGATCGAATTGATCTAAAATCTGCGGTGTTGTAAGGAGGATTGTTAGATGGGAAAAAGATGAGGCTGGATCAGCGCCCAAGAAAAACGGGGCGTCCTTCTTCAGAAGGTTAGTGAGAGGGCGTGCAATGATCGCGAATTCCTTAACAAAACGTCGATAATATGAGCACAAGCCCCCAAAACTGCGAACGTCCTTTGTTGACTTCGGAACAGGAGAATCTGTGACGGCGTGAATTTGCTCAAGATTCCGGCGGACTACTGCGGCATCGACGTGGTTGCCAAGTTCGGTTATTGTACCACGAGCAAAGTGGCATTTCGAATACATACATATTTTCTACAGTTCTCGATTTATTTGACAAAATGTTAGAATAACTCATGGTAGAGGGTAAAATGGAAGCGTTACTCACGGATGAAGTATAAACAAGATGTTCTGGCTCCCGTACGCAAGCTCTGTCGACAAATGATTAAAACGAAATTTAGTTTTCTTTAGAACGCGAGAAGAGATATCCCGGGTAACGGGCAAAATAGAACGCTGCCGCAATGGCAGTTCAGCGTTGCTTCAGCTGTCTCAATTTTCAAGGACTGCATACGCAACCACGCGCTTCTGATTTGATAGCTATCACAGGAATCCTCTATCAGTTAAGTTATCTTGCTTGGAATGAATTACTCGGCAAGAGCTTGAGTTGGGACATTATTTTAGCGTGATAACGGGAAAGAGCTTGTTTCGCAGGAATTTTGGTGTCAATGGCGGATTCATTTTTCAGCCTAATATTGGCGTAGTCTTTGAGATAAATTCAAGACAGCTACTTATGGAATATGCTTTAAAGGAACCTTGGGTCCACGTGACAATCAAACCTAGGCTCTCCGGACGGCAGGCGTAGTTTCTTCAGTGAAGCAACTATAGTGTTTTCAATGAAATTTTTGATATAAAGATGGCACTTGTCCGCCCTCGTGGCAAGCTTTCTCGGCTACTGACTCAAAGGTTGTGGATTCGATCGCAGCGGCAGCAGCCGTATTTCGTAGGAGGTGAAATGGCAGAGACCCGTGTACTGTGCGGTGTCGGGGTAGCTTCAAGAACACCAGATGAACTAAACTTCCTGAGTCCTCCACTACGGTGCCTTTCATTATCATAGTATGGTTTTGGAATAGAAAACCCCACATTTTGTTACTAATACTGGACATGGGACTTTAAAGTGATACTATGTAGTGCTGGAAACTACTGCGCCCGAAAACACTATAAAATGGACATATAATGAAAATAGCCTTCTAGAGCATCTAACATTGTGTGTTGGAATCACATATAGTTCGGAAGAGTGTGCGCGATTTGGGTGCAGGCTCCAAACATATGAATGGCGCAATGAGTGCATGTTTTAAAGATGTCCACAATGTAAAAAAAACGTGAATGTGCGCGTATTCGCGGGTACATTACAGACACATGAGTAATTCGCTTGTTTCAATGAGGACGAATGAAGGTGAAGAGGGTCATTTCAGTTTCTGATTAAATTCCACGGTTGCCCCACCATGGTGGCCTAGTGGCAAAGAAGCTCGGCCGCTCACAATTAGGTTGTGGGATCAAATCGCAGCTGTGGCAGCTGCATTTTCGATTGAGGCTTAAATGCTACAGGCCCTTGTGCTCAAATTTGGGTGCATTCTAATGAGCCCCAGGGGCCCGAAATTTCTGAAGCCCTTCACTACGGCGTCTCTCACGATCATGTGGTTGTTTTGAGCCCTTAAGCTTCACACATCAATCAATACGTTGTACGATTGCTTGTAAACAACCAATATTACGAGCGCAAATGTTACTTTCCTTGCGGGAAGGCGAAACGAGTGGGGCCTAATTAAGCTGCCATGTTCTGTGCTTGAATGCGAAGCGCATGCGCCCTCTAAATTTCTTCTTAAGACAATACTTTCTTTGACAATGTGTGAACGTATAATTTTTTTTCTGTCTATCGGTTGGTTCGTCTGTTAAATGATTCAGCCACCGGCGAAAGTTTAAATGCGTGGCGTCACATCTTTTCTGGATTTTGCGTTCTTTGCTGCAAGTGTTTGTTATAGCTCCAGGAAGCATGATACACGTATAAAAAGTAATTTATTCTCGCTAAATAAATTAAATTGCCTTGGTAAGGCAGATGACTTTCAGTTTCGGTTTCTGCGCGCCGAATTTGTCTGCGACGTTGCTCTGTAGCTTGGTCACTTAGCCACTGAAGGCTGTGACGTACGTCGTGATAATTATCATCTGCTCCCACTGGCTTTTTTCCCAAACCGTTTTCTCCCACGAGTACCTACAAAATAAACGTGTAGCAGTCGTGATGCTTTTCGGTACGTGCGGAGGTAACTCACCTCACTGCAATATTCAAACGGCATCTCTCGTAATCGTGTAGTGGTTTTGGGACATAAAACTATATATATGCATAAATCCATCAATCACTACAATAGGCATGCGCATTAGACGAGGGTAAGGGCGCGGAAACTCCCGGTCTCACCAACAAGGGAGGGGGGGTGCCAACACAGCCCCACACATTGACATATTAGGGATGTGACGCTGCGATATAAAAACGGACCGCGAAGCCAGACCTATGCATTGACCTAATAGAGAGAAGGTAGGCTGCGATGAACCTTTGTTCCCCCTGAAGGGAAAACCTGCACACATCCCTTCCGTTTCTCTCCTCTCCTAAGCTCCCCCTCTCACCTCGCAACACCGACACAGACAGCGTCTGTAAGGGTGTATCGCGACACACTGATTGCTCCCACTGTACAATCATTTACTGGCCACCTCGTACATATTGCCACTGAATTCTTACTTCCAACGTGGATCACGTGGGAAATTTTTCCTGTACGTCGGTGAACAATAGAAATTTTAAGCGTGCCCGTTAACTTAAAGATGACTGTGGGTGGTGTTCAATCCGGGTGTTCTGGCTCCCATTGCGCATTGGCAGCAATTATTGTGTTCCAGTAGGAAACACAGGTTGATCACTGTGTGGTTTGTGCCTCCCCAGGTTTGTACACTGTGCGATGCCGCGATGAACGCCAGCGTCAGTGTAGGCGACAATGTAAGCGTTAGCACCATCTGTTTCTTATCTACACATGATGAACTTTAGCGGGACAAGGCGTACTTTTTCTCTTTTTATACCACAAATACATTTGAAATGTAATATAAAACACATTGAAAGCATCAAGAAAGAACATGCGACATGAAATATGCGGTTTTTGTTGCGTCTCGTTTCACTCTACAAAAATTAATATGTGATAGTAGCTCCAGTTCAGACCAGCTTTTAATGATAGGTGATTGAGTTAGCTCTGATCACTAATAGAACTCTTGTTTGTTTCCTAAAGTAAATTTAATAACAAAGAAAAGAAGATGCGTAGTTATAACACTAGATCATATCGATTCTTACATTATATATGAAGCGATGATGGCATGAGCAATTAAATAAAACGGTTTTGTCGTGGACGACAAAGTGACGTTTGAAATGCGAACGCTAATTTTGATGATGGCGTCAATTTTGTTATAAGCTCGTGTTTGGCTGCTTCAAGAGCGTACAGCCACGTTTGAATTCATTTTGTCATTTTACAAGTGAGAAAAATTGGCAGATCTTACTGGCAGTCGGATCCAATGATATGCGAAGCAAGGATGAAGAAGGTTGATTTGTCACTTTAAAATCAGCATACAATTATTAGCCGGACGTGAATTATGCCGTGCATGACTTTTTTGCCATGATTATCATGTTTAAAAGTGCCATTTCCTTTCGCCGTCTATTCATGACCGCGTGATACAAAATTTGGTGTATGTGCAGCTAGCAAAACTGCCGCGAGCACGCTTTGAGCATAGCATGTACTTATGTTTTACATTACACGCATTTCAACATTATCATATTTGGACGCGTAATTTAGTTTGCCATCTATTCCAGTCATGACATTCCAAATTGGGTACATAAGGACTAGCGAAATAGCCGCAAGCGTTTTATGAGCGTAGCATGTAGTCACGTTTTAAATGACACGCAGCTTATGATTATCATGTTTGGACGTGTCATTTACCTTGGACATCCATTCGCGTCAGGCAATACTAAATTTCGTGTATGTGAAGCTACGAATGGCTCCGTGGGTATCAAGAGCGTGGTATGTTCTCATGTTTCTGTGTGACACTCATCTCATCATTATCATGTTTTCATCAGTCATATACCTCTCATACAAAGACGTCTTGTAACACCAAATTTGCAAGGTGTTTCAGCGCGCGAACAAAGGAGAAAAGAACAGGGTAGACAGAAAGAGCGCTAGATTTGAAGCTTTTGCTTGAACCCCGACATATTTGCTGGATGTATGAACCAAGAAGCGGCAAGCCACTTCTGCCTTTTGGCTCAGCTCACTCAAAATTGGTCAAGCGGGGTATTGCTAACCTCTGCCTTGCCAACGCCTTAAAGAAGTCTTGCCCCCACATGGTACACCGCAGCTTTGCTCTACAAGTGGAGCGCCTCAGCAAAGCCGGTTACCCCGCACACGTTCTCGTTTCAGTGGTGGAAAAGCTGGTCACTGTCGTGAAGCGAGGCAACAAACCAGATAAGCACAACAGCGTCAGAAAGAGCCGGCCTGTCGTACTACCGTACATGCACGACGTCTCACACAGGCTAAAAAAGATTGCTCGAGACGCCAACGTTCTTGTTGTTTTTTCAGCACCTCAAAAATTGCAGAAGCTTTGCAAACGGGTAAATACACCTCGCGCAACTTCTGCCGCGTGCTCTGTCGCGCACAGGACATGCTACGTTCCATGCGCAGTGGGAGTCGTGTACTTAATTCCACTGACGTGTGGGTGCGTCTATGTCGGCCAAACCGGCAGGTGCATAAACGACCGCCTGCGAGAACACCGAAACAATATGCACAATGTGGTACAAGGGCATCTTGGCATTCATTGCCGAGATTGTGGGTGCACCCCCCTCTTTGTTCAGTGCTCTATATTGGCAAGGCACAGGGAGCAACTTACCCGAGAAATTATCGAAGCAGAAAAAATACACGTGCTAGGAGATAAATGCGTAAGCACTTCATCGGTTGCTTTATCCCAGGCTGAACGCGATTACCTGGCTGGACTTTGAGGCATTAGAGGACCTGTCACACGTGCTGTTACTGGTGTGTAGATTGGGCTTGTTGTTTTTTTACACTCATGCTCTGTAATCTTCCTTTTTAGACGTATAAATTCTTGCCACTCTGCGAAATAAAGTTAGTTGGAAGTAAAAAAAAGCGCTCTTTCTGTCTACCCTGTCCTTTTTTTCTTTGTTCGCGCGCTGAAACACCTTGCAAATATGAATACGCACCAACTAGCCCAAGCTTCCACTCTTGTGAGTTGTAACACCAAATTTGGTATATGGGAAATTTGCTAAATGGTTGCGAGCGCATCAAGAGCGTGGCATGTATTCATGTTCTTACATGGCACGCATCTCATAAATATAATGTTTCACTAATCATGTACCTCTGGCGTCCACTCACGTCCCATAATACCAAATTTGGTACATGTGAAGATAGCGGAAACGACCGGGAGAAACCCCATGAGCGTGGCGTGTAGTCGTGACTTGTAATAACATGAATATAATGATATGGATGTCATGATTTTAACATTAGTACCTGTCACCTATGTTCGTCATGTAATCTTGTCAGACTATACCAGTTTTGCTAACTTCACGGGAACAAAATCACCGACACAGCAGCAAGACAATGAAATATCAATCATAACATTTATGATATACATGTTATAACTTTCATGTTGTGACTAGTCAATTATGCTCGTCATACAGTCATGTTATGCCACACAAACTTTGGTGTCACAAGCATTATTGAAACGGCCAGCAGAGATAGAAATCGTAGGCAGCTAGATAGATAGATAGATAGATAGATAGATAGATAGATAGATAGATAGATAGATAGATAGATAGATAGATAGATAGATAGATAGATAGATAGATAGATAGATAGATAGATAGATAGATAGATAGATAGATAGATAGATAGATAGATAGATAGATAGATAGATAGATAGAAACGCTCACAGCCTCCGACTTTTGGTAACAAATGCTTCTCAATTAAAAACGATTCCGCGAGGTTCCGCGACCATTTAATATTATTCAAGTTAGCCGCAGCTGTTCATGGACGCCCATATAGCTGTATATTATATGCATTCGAGTACATTTAATGGCTTTAAGGTGGCGGGCCAGCGCCATTTCTTCGTCTTTTGGGTAATATTTATAGCGTTGAATATCAAGCTTGTCTCGCCCAGGGGCATCAGCGTAAGCAGGCGTTTGGTGAGCGGCACCCGCACGGACCCGTGCCCGGTGTTGGGGAGCCGCGGCGATTTGTTCCACGCCTAACAAATGTTTCGCTTTTTCGGAATATTAGACGGGGCGAGTTGGTTAAGCATATTTGAAGGAAGGACATGAAGAAAAAAAAACAAGGAGGTTAACCAGGCACATGCCCAGCTTGCTACTGTATGATACGGGAATGGGTAAGGGGAGTATGAAGATTACAGAAAGCGAAGAAAGAGAAGAAAAGGAGATTAGGAAATTGTCAGTACTTAGGCTAACGCATATGCAGTTGTAGTAATATGCAAAGTCAAAGACGTTCATCCAGGCCCGTAATACTAAGAAAGTGCAAGAGGGGTTGACTGCCTTGTGAGCCGACGGAAGACAAAGACGGTGGCTACAGCATAATCTGCACAGAGATTGGCTGGTCGTTAAATTGTCGCAACACATCAGAAAGTTAATGTCTCTCGGAGACATATCGAGGGTGACGGGCACAGCAAATGGTCGGTGTCTTCCATCGTGCCGCAGACCTCGCAATTTTGCCCTGTTGGTCGCTCCAACGAAGTTTGCATGGGATTTCGTGAAGGCAACCCCCAACCAAAGCCGACAATGCTTCACATCGACGAAGTACGGGGTGGAGGTTGACCTTCCCACTGAGGGTTTATTTTGTGGAGTCATGTGCGTCTTATGCTTGGGATGTTCACACCAGAGACACAGACTACGTGCCCTTTGATCAAGTTCCTGACATAGGAATCGGTAGGGTATGCTCTTGTTGGTGGAATGTGCAAGCCGCGGTTGTCTGCGGAATCATTGCCACTCATAGCCACAACGACCAGGTAGCCACTGCAAATTTACCTCCTGGCCTATTTCTATGACGTGGCGACGAAACTTGACCATTTCCTGCGTTAGCTGTTAGTAGCAGCTTCATCGGAAAACTGATTGCGTGCACTGTAAGGCTGGTTTATATTTAGAAAACAAAGCCCATTTTCTAGGCCTATGAGATGCGATGTACACTAGAGCACCATGCAGAACTGAAAGTTCTGCCACCGTAGAAGTAGTGATGGCTGACTACTTGTTCTGCAGGACTAATCTTCGAGGTGGTATCAACTGCCGCCACCGTCAAACTAGACGTTTTTGGTCGAACCATCAGTGTATATATGTGCATGTGATTACTGTAAATTTCGTGGAAGAGGAGCGAGCTCTGTTGTTTAAGTGCTTGCGTACGCAAGTTTGATTTCTTCTGCCTTGTTGGAATTGTAGGACAGACTTGTTGAAGGCTCAGACACCACGTAGGATACACCGGACTCTCCGCAGACGTATAACGTAACATAATTGATGCACAATCTGCGCAGACTATTGTAGTAAATGTTGTACGACCGCTTTATGTAGCGAGGCTTGCCAAGCGGTGAGAAGGGTTTCCGAAATATTGCTTAGTTAGTGCTGTTGTTTCAATGATGATACGTGGCATGATCACGTAATCCTGCATAATGGCAATGGTTTAAGCTGCCGATGCACTGCGTGGTAAATTGAGACTTATCATTGAGCCAGGCTTGAATGTTTTTGAGTGTGCGCAGGTTGGTTTTGCACGTGTGTGGTTATTACAGGTAAGCTGTTTTGCAGTAATACAATAATATTACTTTGTACAGCTATAAATTGGACTTAACGGACACTACCCAAGTTTGTTTTCCGGCAACAAAACTTTAATAGTGACGGATGGCTGTCAGCCGCTTACTCCTAGTTTACTTTGGGGTCGAAGGCAATTCTTGATTGATTAGACTCCCAATCACCTGGGACTGTGGCTGGGTAAACTAATTGGCCGTTAGTTGATATGCGTTAATGTCCATTGGCTTTCAACGCCCCGACTGCACACTTTCCACTCGCGATCTCGAGCCTTGTTCACGTATATAGTGCCATGTGACCAATGCTCTCTTCTGAAGTCGAGCGCTAAGTTAAAATCGGTTCACGTTTGACGTTCATACACAGACGTCATCAGCATCAGAAAAAGAGTCTTATGCTGTTTCACTGCTTGTCAACTAGTTCGATGAGTGTTAGATTGAATAACATCGTTTACAGAAATTCTTTACAGACGTTCTGATTTTCTACGTATGACACCAAGTCAACTACATAGTCGATTGATGAGGGGCCTCGCCTGAACCGGACATGGCATATGAAATAGAATTTTTGAACTCTAAGCACTCCAGACGCGTTAGAATAATTTTTATGACTCTTTCTACACATCTCACAATATCTGGTGCTAGGTGGAATGTCTAAAGGCGACTTGCCACTTCGAGAAGTAAAATCAAGCGACTTGACTTCCACTCCTGCGGAACAATGCTGGTTTGCCAGGAGCCGTTGTATAGCAGCAAGAGTGCCTTCAGAGCTTGGTAGGTGAGGCTGTAAGGTCATGGCGATAAAGGATTTGTACCTAAGCAAGCACACCGTTCAGTTCTTCTAGTGGAAATCGACACTGCATTTGGGATCAAGTAAGGATAACAAGAACAGTCAGGCGTCCTCATACCAGTTTTAGATTGCCGAAGAGGTAATATTTTTG
>WOVY01006972.1:0-24897 GCA_013436015.1 Rhipicephalus annulatus
ACGAGTTACATGCGTTGGGGTGATAGTTGGTGATACATTAAAAACAGCGCAGGTGACGGAACACAAGTAGAAGAAGCTGCATGGACGGGCACAGACTAAGAATCGCACCATTAAATTCAGTTATTTGCCAACGACACTCCTGTCAACTTCTTTTCTTTTCTTTCGTTCCTTTATTTATTTACTTATTCAAAGCAAAATAGTTACAATGTGCCTTGAGGGACACGACTAAAGGCTGAGTAAACGCCAGACTAGGTAGTGCCCCCTGGCAGCAAAAGAAACACCAACATGCATTTATAGTACAGAATGCATTGGTACCAATTGATCTCCAGCGGTTCAAAGATTAAACAGAATTATGAGTTGTGTGCGCAACAATATGAACGCAGCAGTCTTTACAGTAGTATTAGTACGACAGACGCATACTTATAATCAACTTCAAACAAAACATAGCAAAAGGCTTCTCGCCACTACAGGGCTTTGCTTGTGTTATGTCGCTCACGCAGTTTTATTTGTTTCATTGAACAATGTTTTATGTGTCGTCAGTTCAAAAACGCGATTAGATTTTATTTTTAAATTGACACTTGCGAGAGCTAGAGCAAGTATGCATTTCCTTAGTAAAAAAAAAAGAAAAGTTCGCGTAACGGCCATTTCAGTGGTGGGGGTATATCAATTTGTTATCACAGGAAATATTGTACCCTTCTTGTGTGAAAACAATTGCCTAGGAAGCTACCCGTTGGCAAGAAAATTGAACACATCATTTTGTGTGCAGCTTACGTGAGCCAGCTCTGTAACGTTCATTGAATCTCACGTAGAAAAATGCTTGTTTTCTCATATATTTTCTAGCACAGTACAAGACACAGCAACATATGCAGTCAAGCACACCTACAAGGCTGAGGCAGTTTGTCATGTGAGTGGGAACGCGCTATTACAGCGTTACAGCTAAAATCATGCGAATAAAGGAGCTGTTGAAAATGAGCAACGACGTCACGCTATGGTGTGAGCTTTGCGCACTTACGTGTAGAAGTGATTAGAGGTAAACTCTGCTTTTGCTAAACGTAACATCAGCAAAACAGAATTATTTTTTTGCAATAGCTAATTCCGACTACTTCTTCAACACACAACACTTTTTCTCTCATAGTATCCTCAGTTTCCTTGAACACTACACTTGCAACGCTGCCAGAAAAGGCAGATTTTTTTTTACTACCAGAAGTCATTTTTATTTAAAAATGAGCCTCTCAGGCTATACCAGAACCAAAACAAACTAATCCTTTATTTTAAACCATCGTCACTATAATCTTCTCATAAGATTAAAAAATTCGACATAACAAATTAAGCTCCCGCGAGCCACACGGTGTGCCTTCTATCGCCATTTCTCTCTTTCCCAAGTAGACAGTGGTTAACTCGGAACGAAAAGACCCATATTTGCAGAACGAGCTGACAGCCCAGCATAATCATGTTCGGCGCGTGAACACGTGCGTACATTGATTCATACTTATTTATTTATTTATTTATTCACAATACTGTAAGCCCTGTCGGGCTGTTACAGAGTGGGAACTACATCATACAATGACAATTCTAATTTATCAACAAAAGATTCAACTGTGTCTACATTCTCAAAGAAATCGGCGGCAAGACAGTTCCAGTCGACAATCGTTCTGACAAGAAAAGTGTTTTTAAATGTGTCAATTCTCGGTGTGTACGGCATAATTACGTGTGGGTGATTGGTTCTTGATGAGACTCTTCCTGGGGGACGCAAATAGAGAGAAGGGTTTAAATTGAGTTTATTGTTGTAAAGCTGATATAAAAACTTTAGTCGATTGATTTTTCGGCGAATGGCAAGTTGAGGAAGTTTAACCTCAGTGAGCAGGGTTGTTATTGACTGCCTCCTCTCATAAACGGAAAAAATAAATCGCGCTGCTAGCCTCTGAACACGCTCCAGTTTATCTATTTGATATTGGTGATGCGGGTCCCAGATCATACTAGCGTATTCTAAGGTAGGCCGAACAATAGTTTTGTACGCCTGAAGTTTAACCTCAGGAGGAGCACCTCTTAATTTACGTCTCAGTAGTCCAAGTTTCCGCTGCGCTGATCCGCAGATATTGTCAATATGTGCATTCCAATTTAGTGTATCTGTAATTGTCATACCAAGATATTTAATTTGGGTAGATCTTTTGATTTGGTTAGTATTCACTGTATAGTCAAACGTTAAAGGCGTTTTCTTGTTTGAGACTGTCATGCAGGCAGAATTCTTAGGGTTGATTTCCATATCCCATTTTGCACACCAATTGTGAATAATGTTTAAGGCATCATTTAAACAAGTTTGGTCAGAGACAGTCTTGACGCGTGTAAACAAAAGACAATCGTCGGCAAACAATCGCACTTCAATGTTGGGATGTACACCACTTGCAATGTCATTAATGTACAGCAGAAACAAAATTGGGCCTAAAACCGACCCTTGCAGCACACCAGAAGGAATGGGCAAAAAAGATGAATGTTCGCCGGCTATTTCCACAAAATGTTGATGATTCGTCAGGTAGGCTTGAATCCACCTAATTATTTGTAAATTAACACCGTAACCATTGTAAAGACGAGAAATAAGAGACAACGCCTTTGCTGCAGGCCGGCTGTTCTTATTCTGCTTTCTCTTCCTCGTCTTCCCCGTCCCGCCACGTATGCGCCGAGCACGATCGCCGCTTTGTCATCATTACACTCGGCCACGCTGCAGCTGGTCTACTCCTGTAAGAAAAACACAAACCAATGTCACGTTTGCCGACGTATGCAGTTCTTCATCCGCGACACATGCACCGCAAAGTTATTCCGTTTTCTCTTGTCTCTGCGCGTATCAGAAGCTGTGGAACGTACTCGCCAAGTGTTATCTCCCAAGCGCTCAGAAATAATGTAAGGGCCGTCGTACTTTGGGTGCAGTTTGTTTGAAGACGATGGCGCACCTCGCTGTAGCCACACCTCATCACCTACACTGTATTTCGGCGCGGGACGGTGGCGTCGGTCGTAGTATCGCTTTTGTGCCTGTTGAGCATGCACAATCCTCCTACGCGCCTCCACACGGATATCGCGACAAAGTGTCTGGCGTGCAGCGGAACGCCCTACTTTAACGGGAGTGTCCAAACCGAACGTAGCATTCAGTTGCGGGAGCTGACCATAGACAATCTCGTAGGGGCAAATTCCTGTGGAGCTGTGTGCCGCCGTGTTCACTGCGTACGCAGCTGCTTGGAGATGATCATCCCAGTCGGCCTCACCTCGTTTGTGATTCTTACAGTACGGTGCGAGTCTAGCCTGGATAGTCTGGTTCGACCTTTCGGTCAGTCCGTTCGCCTGTGGATGGTATGCCGACGCGAAGTGATGGTCCACTCCAGCTTGTTGTAGGTAAGTGCGGAGCTCGCGACTGCGAAAGGTGGTCGACCGGTCGGAGATCAACTTGTTAGGAAGACCGTGTCGCCATTCGAAGCGATCTTTCAGGAATCGGATGACATGGCTAGCAGCAAGCGAAGGCACGGCCGCGACCTCTACGAACTTGGACAAGTAGTCCACAGCGAGTATAATGTAACGATTGCCCGCTGTCGTCATTGGAAGAGGCCCGATGTGATCTATGCCCAACGTGTGGAAAACTGTCTCTGGAGGCTTGATCGGCGTAAGAAGTCCATGTCGAGCTCCAGGACGTCGTTTGTGTTGCTGACAAATCTCGCAACTGGCAACGTATGAACGCACGCTTTTATCCATTTTCGGCCACCAAAAACGTTCTTGTGCCTTGCGTAAGGTGGCTCTGTAGCCAACATGGCCTCCCTCGGGAGTGTCATGGATGGCGCGTAGTACGCTCGATCTTAAGGTGTCAGGAATGACCAGGAGATGACACTCGGTGCTTTTATCGGCCCAGTGACGCCGATACAGCGTTCCATTACGTAAGACAAACTTGGCATTGCGTCCCGCATCGCCAATGGAGTCTATAACGGATGCGAGTCTTTCATCGGCTTGCTGAGCCTTGGTCACGTCCTGTTGAGAAAACAGGATCCAGGTTTCTCGATTTTGTGTGGAGAATTCCTCGATCGGATTTCGCGATAAAGCGTCCGCAAGCTGATTTTGTGCTCCAGCACGGTGACGGATGTCGTACGTATAGTCTTGGAGCCGAACAATCCATCGGGCAAACTTGTGCTTGAGGTGCTGCTTCTGGAACATCCACGCAATCGCGGAGTTGTCTGTTACTACCGTGAAGTGTCGGCCAAACAAGTAGTGGCGGAACTTTTCATCCACACTCCATACTACAGCCAAACACTCCAGTTCATTCGAATGATAATGCCGTTCTGCGTCCGATAGTTTACGACTGGCGTAGCAGATGACGTGCCCACGCCCACTCGAATCACGTTGAAGTAAAACCGCCCCTAGGCCAATCTGACTCGCATCAGTATGGACTTCTGTCATCCAATCTTCATTAAAGTGGCAGAGCACCGGGCTATGTGTAAGCTGGTGTTTGAGGGTTTGGAAGGCGTTATCCTGCAAAGGACCCCACTGAAATTGGGCGTTTTTCTTCAGTAAGTCCGTGAGTGGAGCAGCAGTTGACGCAAAGCTCGGTACAAACTTGCGCAAGTATGACGCCATTCCTAGGAATACCTGGAGCTGTTTTATAGATGTTGGTGCAGGGTATTTGGCAACGGCGTCTATGCGTTCAGGCAAGGGTCGTACGCCATTATGAGATATCTGATAACCAAGATAAGATATTGTCGTCAACCCAAACTGGCACTTCTCGCGGTTAAGTCGAAAGCCGGTGTTGTGTAGCCTCTGCAGAACCGTGTCGAGATTTTGTAGATGTTGTTTTTCTGTTTCCCCGATGACTAGAACGTCATCGAGGTACACGACGCAGGCACGGTCTATCAGTGTGCCTAACACTGTGTTCATGGCACGCTGAAAGGTGCTTGGAGCAGTTCGCAGACCGAACGGCATCCGATTAAACTCGTACAAGCCAGATGGTGTTCGGAAGGCCGTCTTAAACTTATCTTCTTCAGCCACGTTGATCTGCCAATACCCTGCTTTTAAATCTAGCGACGAAAAGAACCTCGCTTTTCGTACGGCGTCAATAGCGTCGTCAATGCGTGGCAGCGGGTACGAGTCTGGTATGGTGTGCTTGTTCAGCTCTCGGTAGTCAACACAGAATCGGAGATTGCCGTCCTTTTTACGGACTAGGACAACAGGTGCTGCCCACGGGCTAGAAGATGGCCTGATTATGCTTGCGGCAAGCATTTCTTGCACCTGCTGGTCAATTAATATCCGCTCTCGTTCGGCATATCTACGTAACGGTATGGACACCGGCGGATGATTGTCGGTAGTAATATGGTGCACTAGCACGCTAGTTCCGGGAAGCTGATTAGTAGTATCAGCGAAGAGCGATGCGTGCCTCTCGAGTATTGCGGGAAGCGTAAGTGGCGTTGTCAGCTCACCTTGGGATTGCGCCGGAGGCACACTTGGGGCCACAGGATGGAGGTTGACGGTATTTCCTTCCACCGTGAGGCGCACTTCCCCGGAGAGCAGGTAGTCGGCCCCTAAAACCATGTCTGTGGGCAGGTCGTCGAAGACGGGCACCGAGGACAAAAACTTGCTGCCGGCCTCGGTGTTGAGTTGCAGGTTTAGGGCACCGACCGGTAGTACGTCGCCACCGAGACCCCGCAGTGGTGGCTCAGTCCAAGGCTGGAGAGGTTCGGAGGCGTGGCGGCGAAGCAACGCCGTACGTTGAGCTCCGGTATCAACGAGAGCTGTCAGTTCTCCGATGCCGTCGACGCGGACCTTGAGGGTTGGAAGTGGGCGTGATTGATATTGCATCGCTTGAGGTTGGCTCTGTGGGCAGCTTTTATACCCATGCCCGATGCGGCCACACGTATAGCATCCGCGTCTCGGTGAAGCTGACTCCTTTGGGCCAACTGCAGCCGCGCGGCGATGAGACGTGTCCTGCAACTCCATTGCCTGGCGTACGAAAGTGGAGATCTGGACTGGGTGGTTGTAGGCGGACAAGACGGCTGCGTGCGTCGAGTCATGGATCCCGTCGATGATGTACTGCCTGGCTGCGGAGGAGGTCCACTGTATATCGCAAGCTTGTAAAAGGTCCAGCTTGTCGTAGATGTAAGTCGCGACGTCCTCGGTTGCACCTTGCCGGCGTGACCGCATGGTCATGAAACGGTCGTCGTAAGCGCTCGGAAGCGGCGCAAACGCGGACATCAGGGCCGCGCTCCATGTTTGCCATGTAGCGTATGTACTGCCTTGGAAACGATGCCACGCTTGGGCAGATCCTCGCAAACGTCCTTCAGCGACCGACTTCTTAATCGTGTCGCTCCACGAGTATTTAAGGGCAACCGAGTTTATCACGCTTACCCAGTTGGTAGGGTCATCCTTGAATCCTTGAAAATATGGAATTTCGTTCTCGTTGAACGATCCAAAAGAGGCGCAGCCAAACCCGGATGTCTTGAGCTCTTGGGCGAACAGAGAGAAGCCTCGAGAAATGGCCTCGCTGCAGTCATGATGCGGTGCCGCCGTGGAGGCTTGGACGCCGTCCGTGATCGGTGGGGAGTTCGAGAGCACTCGTCCACTTCGAAGTGTAGTGGACGCAGGGATATCGGGGTCAGTAGTTCGCGACTGCGCCATTGTAAAGACGAGAAATAAGAGACAACGCCTTTGCTGCAGGCCGGCTGTTCTTATTCTGCTTTCTCTTCCTCGTCTTCCCCGTCCCGCCACGTATGCGCCGAGCACGATCGCCGCTTTGTCATCATTACACCATGTAATTTATTTAGAAGTTTCGCATGACATACCCTGTCGAAAGCCTTTGATAAATCTAATGAAATAACATCTATTTGTTCTTTCGAATTCATAGCTGCAGCAAAGTGATGAATGGTTTCAAATAACTGTGTCACAGTTGAAAGGCGCCGGCGAAAACCATGTTGTTTGTTGTAAAAGAGGTTGTTATTTTCAAAGTACGCAACAAGATGTTTACCAATTATATGCTCTAAAAGTTTACACACTGTACATGTAATGGAAATGGGGCGATAGTTTTCAACCATCAGCTTATCTCCAACCTTGGGCACAGGCACAACCCTTGCTAGCAGCCAATCACTCGGTACAACACCAGTTTCCAATAAGGAGGCAAAAATTTTGACTAAAAATAACGCAACCCATTCGCAATAGCGCTTTAAAAACTCGTTCGGTATTTTATCAGGCCCTGAAGACTTCTTGACATCTAATTTTAAAAGCAATTCAATTATACCTTCCTTAGAGATAACAATGTCATCTTCACAATGGCTACCATGTTCTTGACCTATCGAGGCCATGTCCGTCGGGCTAGTATATGTACTGTTAAAGAAATTGTTAAAAGCTTCAGCAACTGAAACTGGATCACTGCAAATGTTTCCATTTAAAAGTACACTGGTTGTAGCCGGCTTTGACCCAACCAAGTATCTCCAGAACTTCTGAGGTGAATTTTTCAAATAATCAGCCAACGTTGTTGAAACAAAATGCTTTTTAGCAGTTTTTAACTCCTTCCGCACGTCGGTACTAAGCGCAGCGATGGCAACGGGGTTTCTCGGTCTTTTTTGTCGTGCCCGGCGCAGTCGTCGTTTCAAATGAATTATATGTAGATTAACCCACGGGTTTGTTTTTTGTAAGCATTTCCTTCTTTTCGGCACAAAACGAGATAAGCATTCACTCACAGTAAGTGTAAAGTATTTCCAAAGTTCATGAACGTTATTTCCTCGGGGCATCTTATCAAGAGCAGTTTCTAGTAGATCAAGAATGGATGTGTCATCAGCGCGCTTGAAATTGTAAACCTTCACGATCGGATTCTTTACTACGCCCTTATTCGCAATTTGAACCGTGGCCACGACAATCTTATGGTCAGAGATCCCTTCCTCAATTTCGACTGTGTAATGAAACGTTTCCTCTGACAAAAATACGAGGTCCAGCAAACTCTGGCACTGTCCTTGTATTCGCGTGGGGCAGTCAACTACCTGAATAAGACTGTGTGTTGCCATAGTTTCCAATATGCATTCCGCGTGAGGCTTCTCTAAGGGCCCAGGAATGCGCGCCTCCCAATCTATTCCAGCCAAGTTGAAATCCCCAACCATAATTATCCGGCTTTTGGTACTAGTTAGGGCTGTTAAGTGATCATCTATTTTTTGAATGAATTCGACCGGGCTTCCCGGGGGTCTATAAATAACGCCAATTATTACAGCTATTTCGTCAAGAAATATCTTGCACCAAACACTTTCGTGGTCATCTAAAAGGGGTAACTGCTCATACTTGATGGAACCTTTAATCAGCAATGCCACACCACCCCCTCTCGTTGCCCTATCTTTACGGATTACGCTGTATGAACTGGGAAATACTTCGTCATTCGTAACGTCTTCGTTTAACCATGTCTCAGTTATGGCAATTAAATGTGGATCATGCTGTAACGATACGCACTCTAGTTCTTCAAGCTTGTTTACGACACTTCGGGCGTTTATGTTTAGTAGCTTAATTCCATTGCTCGCCTGCTGTCAGTCCCGATCCCGCGAAGCAGTTCCAATATTACTGCGAATTCTGGCCCGAGCATTCGACTGCTTGTCCCACGTGTACATTGTACCATTAATATCGAGCTTGTCGTGAACAAGCTTGACTTTCGCTCCCTCTTTCTTATCTTTTTGGGCTGATTGCCAAAGTAACCTCCGTTTTTCAAGAGTTTCCTGTGAGTAATCATGGGATATACTGATCCATGATCCTTTCAATTTTTTACACTGGTTGAATATAGCAATTTTTTCGTTGTAGTCATATAGCCTCATGATAATAGGTCTGTCTTTATCGGCCTTTTTTCGCCCAAGTCTATGGATGCGCTCTACGGACGACACAGTGACACCAAGACGTTTAGTGAATACGCTTTTTAGCACCTTATCCTGTATATCTTCTCGCGTTTCGTTCTCAGCTTCCGGAATACCGAATACAATCAAATTGTTTTGTCGGGCTTTATCTTCCATTGTAGTTATTCTTTGCTGTTGGTACTGGATAGTTCGCTCTAGGTTGCGAACGGTTTCTTCGAGGCCAAGGAGTCTCCCGCACTGGTCCGCCAGAGATTGAATTTTGCCCTCAATATTAGCAAGCCTGGCCTCCATTTGATTTTGGTTGTCTAAAATTTTTTGAAGGAGTTCCTGAGTGGTTGGGCCCGGATTTGTTTCAACATCACCAGAAAGTAACACTTCTAGATACGACCACAAAGAGCACAGAATTTCACAACACCTCAGTGGGAGCGGCAGCACAACAAGAAAAATGCAGTTAGAACGATAACTTGTTTTTGAGTAATAACTAACCTGCAAAGAGAGCCATGCGTGCGTGAGCGACATGGTCGCGAGCGTACCGCCGCCCCCACTGAAGTCCGGCGGGCTCGGCGACGGCTTTATATCCACGCTGCGGCTGGCTTCCGGCGTTGTCCCACTAGGCTGGTCCCACTGGGAGTTCCAAGTGACGTCATATGCTTGCAGACACGGCAGATCAGGAAAGTTAGTAGTTCCAAGCTTGAGAACGTTTGGTCGACGATAAGCGGCATCAACTGCAAAGAGAGCCATGCGTGCGTGAGCGACATGGTCGCGAGCGTACCGCCGCCCCCACTGAAGTCCGGCGGGCTCGGCGACGGCTTTATATCCACGCTGCGGCTGGCTTCCGGCGTTGTCCCACTAGGCTGGTCCCACTGGGTGTTCCAAGTGACGTCATATGCTTGCAGACACGGCAGATCAGGAAAAGTTAGTAGTTCCAAGCTTGAGAACGTTTGGTCGACGATAAGCGGCATCAACTGCAAAGAGAGCCATGCGTGCGTGAGCGACATGGTCGCGAGCGTACCGTCGCCCCCACTGAAGTCCGGCGGGCTCGGCGACGGCTTTATATCCACGCTGCAGCTGGCTTCCGGCGTTGTCCCACTAGGCTGGTCCCACTGGGTGTTCCAAGTGACGTCATATGCTTGCAGACACGGCAGATCAGGAAAAGTTAGTAGTTCCAAGCTTGAGAACGTTTGGTCGACGATAAGCGGCATCAACTGCAAAGAGAGCCATGCGTGCGTGAGCGACATGGTCGCGAGCGTACCGCCGCCCCCACTGAAGTCCGGCGGGCTCGGCGACGGCTTTATATCCACGCTGCGGCTGGCTTCCGGCGTTGTCCCACTAGGCTGGTCCCACTGGGTGTTCCAAGTGACGTCATATGCTTGCAGACACGGCAGATCAGGAAAAGTTAGTAGTTCCAAGCTTGAGAACGTTTGGTCGACGATAAGCGGCATCAACTGCAAAGAGAGCCATGCGTGCGTGAGCGACATGGTCGCGAGCGTACCGCCGCCCCCACTGAAGTCCGGCGGGCTCGGCGACGGCTTTATATCCACGCTGCGGCTGGCTTCCGGCGTTGTCCCACTAGGCTGGTCCCACTGGGTGTTCCAAGTGACGTCATATGCTTGCAGACACGGCAGATCAGGAAAAGTTAGTAGTTCCAAGCTTGAGAACGTTTGGTCGACGATAAGCGGCATCAACTGCAAAGAGAGCCATGCGTGCGTGAGCGACATGGTCGCGAGCGTACTGCCGCCCCCACTGATACTATCCCTATTCGAAAATGGCTTACATATTCTGCTCACCCCAGTCATGAACTATTTCTTTCATCGATCAGCACCTAAGCATCTGAGCAAATTGGAACCACAACTTGTATAGCAAATTATTTGTTATTTTCCCGCTGGGTGTCAGCCAACTAGGAAACGAACTTGCTCATGAAAACGTGTCTGCAAGTGCGTAATCGATTAAATACAGTCGACGAACTCTCATTGGACTGCCAGTTCTCTCTAGTTGCCATAGCCTAGCTGTAGCAGCTGTCCATGATAAATATGCTGCAATTATCGTAACATAACAAACAAGGAGACAATGCAAGAGGTCAGTTCAAAATATTCTTCTACGTGTATCTAGTCCTACAGTTACGTTAGCTCACGTTTATGACTCGTTCATCATGGGTGCAATGTAAGTGCTCGCCTACCATGCCAACTTCCTTCATTCATTCCTTCGTGCCAAATATGATATCAGTATGGAGTACCCTACTCGTCTTTAACGCCACTACAAAGGATTACGAAAAAATCAACACCCGAAAGAATGTCACGTAATTGTACCACTGCTCCTTATGGTGACACTACAGCTATGACACAATTTCAAATAAATAAGTAAATAAACCACAATTAACAGTTATGACACATCTTCTCAATATAAACGAGAATAGAAACCGAAGTGCAGACACACCTATATAAGCATGTGTGTATATTAAACTACTAACCTGACAAATAACAACCTTGGTATTAAGCCAAAGGGAAGCGCACTACCCTTCTAGGCCTGCGCCCATACGTTCAAAACTATGTTTCTGAAAACTAAAAGAAACAGGATTAACAATTTAGAAAGAGAAAAAAAACACTTATGACACTGTACAGGGCTAAGGACACAAACACAGAGACACACCAACAAATTACCACCCCGCATTTTTCTTTCTACCAATAAAATTACTGTTTTCGCATTTTTATCGATATTCTTGAACAGAACGTCTTTTAATCATTCGTCTTGCAATTTAGAGTCCGTTTCATTTATTTGACATTTGGCTGCCTGAGGATGCGCAGGTTCATGTAATTTTACTATCCCGTGTACTTATATATCTGTGGCAGTCTCCACGGGGCTCCCGTGCTTCGAGGGGAAAAATTTGATCTTGTTGCTAAGACCAACATGACTAACCAGTAGAAGACATTTATATCGTAAGGTTGGCTAACGATTGAGTAAGCACGCTATCACTGTCCCTGTCGCACATGGCGTAGCCAAGAAGTGGCACGCCGTGCCCTTGCCCCCCCCCCCCCCCACCCTCCACTCCCCACCCGCTTAAAATGTATTGTTGCCATAGCAACGACTCTCCAGAATTTTCGACGATATCTACGGGCTGAAAAAACTCCTCTGCTTGTTTACGTGGGGCACCCATTATTTCTCATTTGCGAGGATAAGTGCGCAAGGACTCCCACGTGACTGCGCTCAAGAGAGCTTGACTCGTGGAAACACGAGTGCCTCAAAGAAAAGCTACACCTAGCTTTAGTGCTGCGCCCCTTTGACATGAATAAATGAAGCTTACGTTTTAAAACGGCAAGCTATGCAGAATTTGGAAGCTCGGTGAGCTTCTTTTTTGGCGCTTGTAACATAATAAGCTTGGCATCTGCTAAACAAGGACAGCAGCACGTATTGCTTATTAACCCGATACCTCTGCACGTTGCTGTAGATAAGTACACTCTATATAAATACACGAGACATGACGAACAACACCGAATCATTTGCGAAGGCTGTGCTGCGTCAGGCATGTGCATTTTTACACGTGTCACTGAAGGCGTACTGGTTACACACACAAATCTTCAGTCACGCTCCTCAAGCCTTTACTTGTGGAGCTGTTTAGGCTAGAAGTTATTCCGTGTGTCATCCACCTAAAATAATTAAGGTGGGTGGGCGCCACAGTAATCCAGAGAGCCAAACTATCGAGTTTAGCAGGTGCGAGAGAAAGCGAAGACAGTGAAGACAGAAGGTGGAGCTAAGGAGAGGGTGGAACAGTGGTGGGGAAGAAAGGCTTGGGGCTGAGGTGGGAGGGGGGCAGAATTATTAAAACAAAGAGTGTTGGCGCAGGGAGCCGAAGAAGAGGCGAACATTCAGTGAGAAGTGTGCTCGGCTAAGTCACGAGGAACAAAGAAAGAAAGAGGGGAGAGGTTGAGGTCAAATAAATAAAACGGAAGGAGCAAGCAGATGGGATTCGAAACCAGATAACCATGGTCTGAAGATGAGCGTCGTAGTGACACCGCTATTCAGGCAGGGTGTAAGAACAAGCTTTTATGGGAGCCATATGATTGCGTTAATTCGAGCGGGAAAACTGGAACAACACTCAGAGAGAGCGAAAAATTGATAAAATGAATCAGACATAGAAAAAAGAGTAAGAAAAAAATAGAGAAAAAGAGGGCACGGTCTAGCCATGTATAGCAAACTATCAGAATGGGTCGGGAAAGAAAATTGAAAGCCAGGAAGAGAGGAGATGGTAAAGCATATCATAACCATGCATACTACAAAATAGCGACGCGGTGTATGAAGGAAGTAAAGGTAAGAATGAGGGAGAGGCCAGCAGCGTCTCTTCCCAGTCTTGACCCCATGTGTACGCAGCTGCCACCAACTGCCTTTTTTTTTTCTCTTTTCCTTTTTTGTCACATCGTCGTGGCCTGAAAAAAAAACGCCAGGCCTGCGCGAAACGTGCAGCACAGTCACAGCAAAAGCTACAAGAACTACCTTCAGAGCCTTTTCTAAACACTTTTTGTGTAACTGCCATACAAGCACGCTTGCTGGGTACCCACTACGTCATAAATAATCATTATTTTTGTGTAGTAGGCCAGCATGCACTATGCTATCCTTCGTGATTCTACGGAAAAGCGTTGTATCCGCTACACATTTTCTACGAATTTTGTGCAATTTTTAAGCAGTGGCTGACGACGACGAAGAATCATGCCTCAAGTGGGTATGCGCCACAGTTTATAGGTGATAAAAAACAAGTTTTCTAATGCGTTTGAGTATTTAATGGCTCACTCGTTAAGCGATTCACGTTGTGTGACACGTGGTTGTTTCTTTGATCTTGTAAAACGCTTTATTACACACAATAACACGATTCCTTTCCCGACATCAAGCGTGCCTAAGGCCAATTTAGAAACAATTTCCACGCACCAACGTTGCTCAGTGGTAGTTTAATGGGCTGGTATGCAGCTGACCCAGGTTTGAATATCATTGTGTCCTTAGTGTTTTTATTTATTGAGTTCTTTTTTGCTATTTTATTGCGCCACTAGTTAGGGACGCCGGCAGCGGTGGACAACTACGGCGCCGCGCGTGACCCGTGTTCTGATCGCACAACAGCTTTCGCTAAAAACATCAGCAGCCAAGCCAGTAAAGGTGCAACACTTCGCTACATGCCAAAATGGAGTAAAGATTGTGGGGTGCGACTGCTGACCCGAGGCCCACGGAATCCAATCTCAGCGTGGCAGCCACATTTCAATGAAAAACCGATGCCAGAGGCCCATGTACTTACAATTGGGTGTACGGTGACAAGCCCAAGAGGTGGAAATTTCTAAAGCCATCCACTACTGCGTTCCTCCCGACGATATCGTGGTCTTTACATGATAATCATAGCATGCGTGACATGTCGAACATGACTACATGCTCCGCTAATAGCGTGTTCGCGACCGTATTCCTAGCTAGTAGCTAAATGACACGTCCAAACATGGAAGTCATGATATGCGTATCATGTAAAACATGACCACTTGCTACGCTCATAGCGCACTCACGGCCGTCTTGCTAGCTCAGCATATGCCAAATTTGGTATAACGTCACGTGAATACACGACAAAAAAGCAGGTAAATGACACGTCCAGACATGATAATCATGACATGGAAGTCATTTACCGCTTAATTTACGTCCACCTCATAATATTGTGCCTATTTTAAAATGACGTTTCAACGTTCTTCACTCGTGCTTTGCAAAGCATCGAATCCAACTGTACGTGGGATCTGCCAGTTTTGTTTTGTTTGTTTTTTTTTCACAGTAAAACTTTACAAGTTCTGAAACATTCGTAAGCATGGTGTCTCACTGGGGTTTCGACAAGCGGGCATGTCTTATTGAAGGCTGCAACTATTGTAGAACCCTTGGCTCAATGTGCAATACTGCACTGGCCGAAGTTGCGCGCAGACAATTGAAACACTCACGGTACCACGGTAGTAGCATTCACGGTTGTCGAAATCTGATACACGGTGAAGCGCGTTGGTTTCTGTACATGAGTCATCGTAACATTCAGTGCAGTCACACGTTCCCGCTTCACTTCTAGAATTAGAGCGAATATTTTCTTAGCGCATGCAGTCTGATCAGACGCTTCGATAGTATTATTACCGCGTGTATGTGCTGGACTCAAAAGAGAGATTAGAAATGTTAACAGAACAGACAATGTTGCTATGTGTGATTACTCAAAGAATGGCTTTCCTGTTTGCGCCAAGCACGTCGACTGAATATGGTGTCTCAAGGAAGTACGACAATCTGATAGGCTTCTCTCGCAGCTTTTTTGTATGTGGTGTGGTTAATTGAGTTTAATGCTCACGTATGACTTTTTTTCATTGGTTATCACACCCCGCTCCCTTAAATGAACACGCAGAGACTCTTTGTTGAGTTTAACAGTGAATCTGTTTCTCTCACGGTCTTTTTAGTGCCAGAAGGATGTCTCATTTCAATAACTCAACCTGGTATGTTGCCTCCTATTGCTTCTCCTTCCTAAGTCAAGCTATGCCTCTTTTACCACACACTGTTTGCAATCGGCTAGATGCCCATTCTCGCTGCCCATTTTTCTTTTGCCATTGCCTGTAGCGTTAGTCGCTAAAGAGCTTCGTGATTCAGCTGCGTGCTCTAGCGAAGGCGAAGACGGATAAAAAAGCGTTATCCCTGTCGACTCCGTCATAATTTGGTTACTTCCGGGGCATGAAAAAATAAAACTAGAAAGCTCACCATGCAACCCCCCTTCCATCTTCTTGGCCTCTGGTGCTTCTTGCGGAAACAAAGACCCCGCAGGTGTCGTTTAATGAGGCCCCCGTCTCCTCCGTCGGCAGGGCATGGTGCATGCCTCTCTAAGCACACGACACGTGACTCAACCCGCCATTTCTCTTTATGAGGCGACGAACAGTGCCAGGCATTCACTTCATACTGATGAGCATTTCACAGACGATGCCCTCGAGAGATTCAGGTGCTTCTCAGGCTTTTTTTTTTTTCGATTCGTTTTGTTCCGCAATAACATCCAGCTGTTTGTCGCATACGCACTTGCACCTTATCGCAAACAATCTGGTAAAAACGATATGGGTGCACGTCCTCTTTCAGAATGCTTTTCAAAGTGTAAGCATTGTGGGAGCTTGTACATACATTGAGAGAAAGAACACAAGTTTAGATTCCAATTCTGGGTGTTTACGTCGCGATATGATTATTAAGCATCCCATGACAGGGGCATCCGGAAAAATTTTAATTGGATCGAGAGTTTTTTACTGGCAATCCAAACATAGGTACGTAAATATTCTGACATTTGCAGATGAATAAGGAATCAAAAGCTAATAACAGTGAATACAATGTTTACTGGTACTAAAGGTGAAAGAAATATTGTAATCGCTCTATGACTAAGCCATGGCATAACAGTAATGCAAGTTCTCGCATTTAAACTGAAACACACGTTGTGATTCAATTCCAGACTGCTTAGCCAGTGGACGTGAAATGAACAAAATGTGCGGAAACGAAATTCACGCTTATAAAATGGCTTTACGCATACTGCTGGCAACGCGTCTGTATACAACCAGTTGAAATATATTGCATGGTTCACTCGCAAATTAGATCTTGCCTCTTGTGCCCCTCGTGGGAACAATCCTTCCCATGACCCTCACTGATGAACGTGAGCACGAGGCGGAAAGAACCGCGAGAAAGGACTTGTTATCGACCCGTTATGTTGGCCCGGCATATTTCGCGTGTCTGGCGAGGATGGGACACCCGGAGAAATAATTGTTTCTTGAGATTTAACGCGCCAAAACAACCACGTGATTATGAGGGACGCCGTTGTGAAGGTCTCCGAAAACTCCGACTACCTGGCGTTCTTTAACCTGCACCCAAACTTCTGTACACGGGCTTCAAGCATTTTCGCCTCCATTCAGATTGCGGCCGCAGCCGGAGAAGCCAGAGTGAGCGCGTCGGTTTACGGAAGTGACGAACAAGCGGAGCATAATTAAGCCTTTTCTACCACAAAACAGTGCGCATGGCGGCTCTTTTCATGCCCTTGTGGCTTGGATTCATCTCAACGTAAAATCGTCGTGTTTTTTTTTTTGCAAGCAAGCGTGAGCTGGCATTTTTAGTCGTCATAACAAAGAAGACAGCACCCATCCGCCTAGTGTATTAGACATTTGACGGTACAAGAAGAAGGTGTTTATTATTATTATTATTAATAATAATAATAATAATAATAATAACAGATTGGTGGTGCGAAATAACCAATAAAAGCATAGTTCTCATTGATTACCAGCTGGTTAGCGTTGTATTTAGTGCGTTATTTTCTTATTATTTAGGAGATTATCATGTAGTTTTGCAGTTTCAGAAAAAAATGGCGATGTTTATTTTTGTAATTTAGGCGCTGAAGGCTTGCGGGCCCTGTTTAAATGACTAAGGCAGCGCCGCTGGAAAAGCGAGAAGGTATTGTTCTCGTTCTCATAGTCACTGTGAATGACGAAGTGAACAGCTGCGTAAATTGACCTGTCTTCTTTTTTTGTTTTTTCGTTTCTTCTCCAGTGTCTTTCATAGGGCAAACTGACAGCGTGGTCTATCGAACTGAATACCGTGTAAAAAGTTACCTTTATTCATATTTCTTGGGAATATCACGCGCGTTGGCAAGAGGATAGTGACGGAGTGGGGTGATTACGCCATCATCTAGACATATCACGCTTTCTAAACACGGCATTGAAATTGTAGAGCTGTTGCACATATTTTTTTAAGTACGACACGCAGCTGTCAAGTCATAAATTTCTGTATGCGCGAATTCCGAGATTCACATACTGGTAGGAAGGCTATATTCACAATAAGCATGTTCATGCACAGCGATCAATTCTGGCTAGTTCCTCCTAATGTGCATACATTCATGCGTGTCCCGTGTGGACCAAGGCAGTCGAGGCGAAAAAGGTCACGTTAGGCTCTGTCAAGAGACACTAATGGTATACCGCAATAACGCGCTCGGCCCAACCCAGCTGTGGCCTCATTATGCAGTATGAGCATGATCGTTTTCTCACCTTTCGACAAGTCAAAGACACCGTTGATAACACACGCCTGAATTCACTCACTTCAAAAAGAACAGTGACCTCGTAATGTGAATAGAGCGAAAGGAGACATTGCAGAAGGCAGAGCAATTATGAGTGAATAAAGAGTCGAGTTGTAAAACTATTCTGCCTCCGAGACGAGAGCTTTGATATGAGCGAGTCTATTCACTACACAACCTGCAGTAGGTCACTCGGTATCACCGGCATGAGCCGTCGATTTGTTCGCTGCATTCACTGAGTTGTTTCGCGTAAGTGCATGGACGCGTGGCATAAGGCCGAGGAGTTGTCAGCAAAAGCGCTGCTGGAGTTCTAGTTCTGCTGCGCATTACTAGAAATTCTCATGTGTGAAGTTGCTCTCCTGAATAGTTCCACAATGTAGCGCCGCCCAATATTTTGCCGTACAGTTGCGTTCTGCTGCGTACTCCTAGAAAATACGTATTCACCAGCACTGACTGGATGTAGCTATCGCCAACAGTTATGGGCTTTGCATAGAGTGTGCCGCCCGTTCCTTGCCTAACAGGGAACACAACTTGAGTGCCACCCCTACGATATTTTGCGCATTCGTTCGCTTAATTTTCTATTTCTCCTAGTGCACTGACTGTGACCGCTTAGAGAGAGAGAAAGAGAAAGAAATATAAGTGGCGTGAATACCCCGCGCACGTATCTCGAATGTTTAATAAATCATTGCATACTACCAACCTTATAAGGCATCATGGATCCCGTAGGTAAATATATCTTTTTCAAGTTTACCGCATCTCTGAAAACAAAGAATAATTACAGCCGTCACACGTTAGCTGAAGAAAAAGCCCGTCAGTAAACTTTTTCGGGTGTGTGTGACGAAGCAGGGAAAGCGAGAGCAGACGACGGAGTGGCCGATCGCTGGAAGGCGAGAAAAACGAAGGAGCTCGGGCTGCAGAGAAGAAGGAAGGGCGCGCGCAGGCGAGACAGTTTTTTTTTTTTTTTTTTTGGAACGCCGGCAGAACGGGCGGCAGGTTGTTGGAGAACCCGCATCTACGCGCGAGGTTCGCATACACAGGGCGCCTGTCTTCGGGACAGCGAGCGCCTCACGATCCTCGCCTGGCAAGACCTGGGACGCGGCCTGCTGCTCTCGGAGAACCCGCACCTACGCGCGAGGTTCCAGATTGTCCACCGCCGTCGAGACGAGCGTCGCAAGGTCCTGGCCTGGCGCGGACGAGCCCTATCTGGCTACCGGCTACCGAGCGACGGTTCGTTCACTCGGCCCTTAACCCCTGCTGCTGCTACGTCGTTTCCACACCGGACATCTACCCGACGACGATTACGTCATCACAGGGACTCTGCCAGCCCCACAGCCTCCTGGTCCCCAGCACCGCCACGTGAGACAATTGACTAGCAGTGTACGCTGCCGCTTTATGTATTTCGTGTGTGTATGCTGTCAAATACAATTGTAGTGTGGTTTGTGAACGTCAGATACCGTCTCCTCCATCCGCAACGCGTCACACGCTCTGCGGCGCGACGAACCTCACCACTAACATCACATCTGGCGTCCGCGAGACAGGACTGCTCTTATCCTATAAAAGAGCAGCGCGTCGCTTAGGCGGGTCTGACGGTTGACGATGGAGACGGACAAGCTCACAGCAATTGGAAAGGAACTGGGGTTGAGCGGTCCAGGGCTAAAGCAGTGGATCGATGAAGAGCGCGTACGTGAACGAGAAGCGCGGGAAGTACGTTTAGCCGAACGCAATGCAGCAAAAGAAGCTGATGCCGAGGCACTGGCGAGGCTACAAGCAGAAAAGGAGGTTCTCGAACTAAGGTTGAAGCTCCGAGAGTTAGATGCGACAACGGGTAGCGTGACTACAGGTCAATCAGTAGAGGGTCCGCACATGGGTTCTCCTCAAAGCTACGAAAGTCCGCACAAACTCATACCGCCCTTCAACGAAGTTCGCGACGAGCTGGACGCGTACATCCAGCGCTTTGAACGCGTCGCCAGGAGCCAGGATTGGCCGCAAGACAAGTGGGCCCTTTCACTGAGCCTTTGTTTGACCGGTGAAGCGCTAAGTGTTGTTGGCAGAATGGCACCTGACCATGCCATGGATTACGCAACGTTAAAGAAAACGTTGTTGCAGCGCTTCCGGTTTACAGAGGAGGGCTACCGCACTAAGTTTCGGTCGGCAAAGCCTGAGGACTGCGAAACGGGTCGACAGTTCGCTGGGCGATTACTAGGTTATTTCGACCATTGGCAAGAGATGGCCAAGACCGAACGGACGTACGAAGCTCTGCGAGACGTTATTGTTTCAGAGCAATTCATCACGCAGTGCCACGAGAAGTTGGCAATCTTCCTGCGGGAAAGGGATTGCCGAGGAATTGAAAAGCTGGTAGAAGCTACTGATCATTATATGGAGGCGCAGGGTTTCGTCAACCTTGGTAAAGGTAAGGACGACAAGGACCATAAAAAGCCACCAGATCGAGCGCAGGCCACACTACGGAAAGAGGAAAAGGACAAACCACATTGTTTGCTTTGTGGAAAGCGCGGTCATAAGGCCTCAGATTGCTGGGCAAATACTAAAGGGCCAAGGACAAAACCAGCCTTCTGCGGAAAATGTAGACGTAGTGGGCATAGCAAAGAGGACTGCCCTAACAAGGAAAGCGGTAAAGCCTCTTGCCTGAAAGAGCAAGCAGAAGGTCCGAAAGCATCAAACCAGGAGACACAGGCTTCCCGGCAAGGTACTGATTGCTCGAAACGTACGAGAATCAAGTGGGAGGACAAGTCTATGCCTACGGCCGAAGGCGTCCTTGAAAACCAGCCCGTTACGGTCTTACGGGATACAGGATGCGACTCGGTTATTGTGAGAAGGTCCCTTGTACCAGTCAGCAATCTGACGGGGAAAGTTTCCTCTGTGTGTCTTCTTGATCGAAGGGTACTGAAACTGCCGGAGGCAGACGTGCGAATTATTTCACCCTTTTTCTCAGGCAAGACTCGCGCGATCTGCATGGATGACCCACTGTATGACGTCGTTCTGGGAAACGTCCAAGGGGTCCGTGACGCCTCCGATCCTGATCAAGATTGGAAAAGACACCTACGTCCAGCTAGTCCGATGAAAATATCATCTAGGGTGGGAGCGGACGACGGATCGCTGACTGGATCTTATACTACAGATGCATTCACTTCGGTTGCGAGGCAATCAAAGGAAAACGAACTCGCCGCGACAGTCGGACAGAGTTCTCGTCGCCTGCCGGTACCAACAATAAATCCCCTGGATATGAGTGCACGTGACTTGCAGAAAAGTCAGAGGGATGACGCTAGCTTACAGAAATGCTTTGAGGCCGTCGATAAACCCATCCAGACCAGGTTTGCCGAGATTCTTTTCTTTACAAAAGAAGAAATTCTATACAGGAGGTACAAGCTCAGATCGAAGAGAGAAACTGAACAACTTGTTGTACCTACAGCCCTCCGCCATTGTGTAATGCAAATGGCTCATGAAGGAATTCTTGCGGGCCATCAGGGTATAAAACGCACAACAGACCGTATCCTCGAGGAGTTCTATTGGCCCGGGGTACTTTCTGACATCACACGATTTGTGAAATCGTGCGACACGTGCCAGAGAACTTTCCCAAAACACTTAGTTGGGCGAGTACCGTTGGGTAAAACCCCCGTCATTGATACACCGTTTAAGAGAGTGGCCATTGACATTGTGGGACCATTATCTCCCAAGTCAGAAAAAGGGAATAGATACGTCTTGACAATGGTGGACATGGCAACGCGGTATCCTGATGCGGTGGCGATGCCAAGTATTGAAACAGAAAGGATCGCTGAAGCACTGTTGGAGATGTTCTCGCGAGTGGGGGTACCTCAGGAAATCATCAGCGACCGAGGCACGTCTTTTACGTCCCACCTAATGCGCGAATTCAGCAGGCTTCTATCCTTCACACAGTTGCCGACGACACCATATCATCCCATGGCAAATGGTCTTGTCGAGAGGTTCAATGGCACACTTAAACGAATGATAAGACGAATGTGTCAAGAGTGCCCGAAAAGTTGGGACCGGTACTTAGCGCCTTTACTTTTCGCCTATAGAGAAGTTCCGCAGTCAAGTTTGGGCTTCGCCCCGTTTGACTTACTGTATGGCCGTTACGTCAGAGGACCCATGTCAATATTGAAAGAAATGTGGACTGGTAATCATCTAGATGATGAGACGAAGACCTCGTACGGCTATGTAGTTGACCTGCGGAGACGTCTTGAAAACACTTGTCGTCTAGCCAAGGAGGAGCTGCAGAAAGCCAAACTTGTGCAGAAGAAGCACTATGACATGAAGACTAGACCACGGCGTTTAGCTGTTGGAGACAAGGTGCTGCTGCTACTCCCGTCGGACAACAACAAACTGATTCTAACATGGAAAGGGCCTTTCACAGTTCTAGAGAGGAAGAATGACGTGGATTACGTTATTGATTTAGGAACGCGAACATCTCTGTTTCACGTCAACCTCCTCAAAAAATATCAAGAACGACCATCGGTACCACAGCCAACAAAAGAAGCGTCAGTCGCGTGTCTGGCTGATGATACTGAGCACGACGATCTGCCATGCGTACCTTTTCAGCAAAAAGAATCTGCTGCCGATGTGAACATATCGGAAGCACTCTCTACTAAACAGCGCACGCAGATCGCTAGAATACTGCATACCTACGAGAATGTATTCACCGACATTCCCGGCAGAACACATCTCACCCAGTGCAAGTTGAATGTCGCAACGGATACACCAGTGAACATACGGCCGTATCCACTACCGTTTGCTACCAAAGAGGCAGTTCAAACAAGAAATTAGAGACATGCTGAAGCAAGGCATCATCGAGCCATCCGAGTCTCCCTACCAGTCGCCGATAGTAGTTGTCAAGAAAAAGACGGGACAATACGTCTATGCATTGACTTCCGGCAACTCAACAAGATACTGCTGAACGACAATGAGCCCATACCTCGAGTTGATGTTATTTTTGGACAACTGGGGAAGGCACGATATTTTTCTAAGTTCGACTTTGCTAAAGGGTATTGGCAAGTCCCGATGCATGAAGAGTCCAAAGCAATGACAGCGTTTTCTACATCAGCAGGCCTTTATCAGTTTCGTTTCATGCCGTTTGGCATTAAAACCGCCCCAGCTGTCTTCAAACGTCTAATGAGGAAGGTGGTAGCAGATATACCACATATTTACTTTTACTTCGACGATGTGCTCATTGCAACCGAGACGTGGACAGAACACGTGGCCACACTTGAAGCCTTTCTTCAACGAGTTAGCGAATCCGGGTTGACGATTCGACCAACGAAAAGTGAGATTGGTCAGCGGTCAGTAAAGTTCCTCGGTCATCACGTCGAAAATGGCATCATCAAACCACAGATCGAAACCCTTGATAAAATACGGGCAGCCAAGCGCCCACAGACGAAAAAAAGAAGTACGCTCTTTCCTGGACTTACGGGCTATTACAGAGATTTCGTCCACAAGTACTCCGAGATAGCAGGACCATTAACTGAACTGACTAAAAAGAGAGCCCCTAACAAAGTAATTTGGGGAGTGCAGGAACAGAAAGCCTTCGATGCACTCAAGACCATGCTGTCTACACAACCTGTCTTGAGAGCACCCGATTTCGCTCAGCCTTTTGTACTTCGCACCGACGCCTCATCAACAAGCGTAGGTGCCATACTTATGCAGCGGCATGGTGCTATGCTACACCCAGTGTCGTACGCTAGCCGAACGACTGCAACCACGAGAAACTGCCTATTCGACAATCGAGCGCGAAGCCCTGGCACTCACGTGGGCCATCCAGAAATTTTCATATTTACTTGTTCGGGCGAACGTTCATACTACAAAGCGACCACAAGCCTCTCGTTTACATCAACTCCGCCAACACATCAACAGCCGTGTTCTACGTTGGAGCCTCATACTCATGGAGTACGACTTCAGCGTTGAATATATAAAAGGGCAGTGAGAATGTAGGAGCAGACTATATGAGCCGGTTGCCAAGCGCATGAACATCATCGCTACACGGCTTGAGGAGTTTCGCAGTGTCGGGTATAATTCATGAAATTTTTTTTTTTCGGTGCACATTACTTACCGTGGCGGACCAACTTTCATCTCGTCTTGCGAGTACCTTTGAGAGTGTCGGGTGTGCGGGGCCCTGAACACTGGTGACAACTTTGTGTCTCTTATGTGTGCCGAGTGGTGCGGGACTCGGTAGTGTAGTGCAGTGCTCCGAGTGCGCGTGTACACGGTGTCCCAAGGGATCCAGTGGCAGCTGCCAAGTTCTTCACGGGAAGAACCTTCTTAAGTGGGGGGTAATTGTGACGAAGCAGGGAAAGCGAGAGCAGACGACGGAGTGGCCGATCGCTGGAAGGCGAGAAAAACGAAGGAGCTCGGGCTGCAGAAAGAAGGAAGGGCGCGCGCAGGCGAGACAGTTTTTTTTTTTTTTTTGGAACGCGGCAGACGGGCGGCAGGTTGTTGGAGAACCCGCATCTACGCGCGAGGTTCGCATACACAGGGCGCCTGTCTTCGGGACAGCGAGCGCCTCACGATCCTCGCCTGGCACGCCTGGGACGCGGCCTGCTGCTCTCGGAGAACCCGCAACCTACGCGCGAGGTTCCAGATTGTCCACCGCCGTCGAGACGAGCGTCGCAAGGTCCTGGCCTCCTGGCGCGGACGAGCCCTATCTGGCTACGGCTACCGAGCGACGGTTCGTTCACTCGGCCCTTAACCCCTGCTGCTGCTACGTCGTTTCCACACCGGACATCTCCCCGACGACGATTACGTCATCACAGGGACTCTGCCAGCCCCACAGCCTCCTGGTCCCAGCACCGCCACGTGAGAGCAATTGAACTAGCAGTGTACGCTGCCCGCTTTATGTATTTCGTGGTGTGTATGCTGTCAAATACAATTGTAGTGTGGTTTGTGAACGTCAGATACCGGTCTCCTCCATCCGCCAACGCGTCACAACGCTCTGCGGCGCGACGAACCTCACCACTAACATCACAG